>JAQZBX010033851.1:0-25216 GCA_029593785.1 Cabassous unicinctus
TTCTTTCTCCCCCAATACTTCAAATTTACTTGAAATAACTGAGTGATTTCCACTTCTTCTCATTTTGATATTTGACATTAGAACTTTGCTCTTTTATCACCTCAGTCACATTCACTGCTTTTCAGCATAATTCAAAGCTTTTTCTTTCCTAAATTTTGAGCCACCAATTACTGAGAACCTATTATTCCTTCACTGTGTGGAAAAGAAAGATTAACTAAACTTGATCCTTGTCTACAAAGAGTTAAGATATGCACAAACAACTACAGTAATAGTTTGAGTCAAAAGTAGAAAGTGAACAATAGAAAGATCCCTTCCAGCTGGTGAAATCAGGGGAGGCTGCCAGGCCTTTTAACTAGGTCCTGAAATTAGGCAAAGCATAACAGGTGGACATGGCAAAGACTTTCTGTCATTTCCTCTCTTCCCTTCCCTGTATTCTACTCCCTTGAGTGCCTAGTTTAGCAGATGGATTCTTCTCCCTCATGATCCCCTCCTCGTTTTGTTTCCAACATTGTGTAATTCCTTTTGCTTGAGTGTCAGCAGAACTGGTGACTTGTTTCTAATCAATAGATAATGGCAAAGGTGATGGGATGTGTGGTGGTTTGAAGCTGTATGCACCTCAGAAAAACATGCTCTTAAATCTAATCCATTCCTGTGAGTGTGAACGCATTGTAAGCAGGACCTTTTGATGAGGCTACTTCAGTTAAGGTGTGACCCACATCATTCAGGATGGGAATTAATCCTATTACTGAAGTCCTTTATTAAATGGTATGCATACAAAGAAAGAGAGAGAAGAAAGCCGCAGAAGCAAGAAGCTGAAATCAATGGAACCCAGAATAGAAGGAAGAGACCAGCAGTTGCCACCATGGGCCTTGCCATTTGGTCAAGGAGTCAAGGATTGCTGGCAGCGGGTCTTCAGGAAGAAAGCATCACCTTGATGATGCCGTGATTTGGATATTTTCTCGGCCTTAAAACTTAAAGCTAATAAATTCCCATTGTTCAAGTTGAACCATAACATGCTATTTGCTTTAAGCAGCCCAATTAAAACAGGATGTATGTGATTATGTATGCTTGATTATATTTCATAAGGCTGTAATGCAGTTCCTGCCAGGAGACCCTCTTACTTGTTGACTTTGAAGAAGAAAGTTGCCATATTATGAGCTGCCTATGGAGAGGGCAGTGTGGCAAAAGTTGAAGACAGCCTCAGGCCAATAGGCAGCAAAAAACTGAGGCCTTCAGTCTGACAGCTTGCAAAGAACCAAATGCTGTCAACAATCACAAGAGCAAGGCAGCAGATTCCTTCCCAGTCAAACCTCAGCTGAGACTGCAGTCTTGGCTGACACCTTGATTGCCACTTTGCAGAGGACCCAAGTAAGCAAATTTCCAGACTCCTGTCCCACAAACACTATGAGATAATAAATGTGTGCTGTTTTTTTTTTTAACCTTTTATTTTGAAATACTTTCAAACCTGTAGGACAGTTAAAAAATAATACAGGGGGTTTTGATTCTGGAGCCCCAGGAAGTAAGCACACAGAGGAGCTTGGTCATGAGGAAAAAGAGAAGGCCCCGAGAAGAGAGACGAGCTGTTCGCCTAAAAGTTCGCAGCTGGCCTTGTGAAGAAAGCAGAGCAGCTGAGCCTTGGAGAGAAACAAGCCCCAGGAAAGAGATGAGACTTATTCCAGCCTACAGATGATATTGGAAGAAGCTGGGACCATGGAGCCTTAAGAGGAAGAGGAAGCCTGAACGTGGGTGGCCATCTTGCTCCAACACGTGGCAACAGACTTTGGTGAGGGAAGTAACTTACACTTTATGGCCTGGTAACTGTAAGCTTCTACCCCAAATAGATACACTTTTAAAAAATAATAATAATAATACAAACCCCATACAGAGAACTCCAATATACCCCTTCCCCTCAGATACTCATATCCACCAATTTTAACAACTTAAAATTTACCATAGAACTCCATCCTCCAACCCATCCATCTATCTATCAATCTGCCCTCCGAACACCTGCGTGTAGGTTGTATACATCATGCTCCTAGAACACTTATTACTGCCATGTACATTTCCCAAGAACAAGCACATGCACCCTTGTAACTACCCCAGGTGCAGTTATCAAGATTAAAAAACCTGATATAAAGCTTCTGGTATGTTCCAGCATGTCTCCCTGAGCCTTCTCTCCTCCCTTGTTAGATCCCTTTCAGTACCATGTATTACATTTAATTGTCATTGTCTCTTAGTTGCTATTTATTTCCTTATTTTTTACATTGTGGGAATATATATATAAAAACATAAATTCTCCTATCTCAACCATGCCCAGGCACACCATTCAATGGGATAAATCATGTTCACAATATTGTGGTACTCTCACCACTTTCCACCACAAAAAGTTTCTCTTCTCCACAAACAGTAAACCTACACCCACCATGCACCAACACCTCACTCCCATTTCCTCTGCCCAACCTGTATTTCAACTTCTGTCTCTATGAACATGCATATTCTCCAATATTTTCTTTATAGTTACCATGGGGCTTAAATTTGACATCCAAAATCTATAACCGTCTTGTGTGCTTTGATACCAACTTAACTTCGATACGCTAAACAAACTATGTTCCTATACCACTCCTTCCCCACCTTTTATGTAGTTCTCTCACAAATTACATTTTTATACATCATGGATACAAATCCAATGATTTATGCATTTTTTACATTTTATTTTTACATTTTATGCATTTGCCTTTTAGATACTGTAAGAAGTAAAAATCTGGAGTTACAAACCAAAAATACAATAGTACTGGCATGTGTATTTACCCCAGTTGATATACTTATCAGAGATCTTTATTTTTTCATGCAGCATCGATCTATTGTCTATCATCCTTTGTTTCAACCTACAGAACTCACTCTTTATCATCTTATGTAGGGCTGAGCTAGTGGTGATGAAAGCCCTCAGCTTTTGTTTATCTGGGAATGTCTTAATCTCTGCCTCATTTTTGAGAAACAGTTTTACCGGATATACAATTCTTGGTTGGCAGTTTTTTTTTGCTTTCAACAATTTAAATATGTCATCCCTCTGCCTTCTTGCCCTCATGATATCTGACAAGAAATTGGCACTTAATCTTTTAGAGGCTCCTTTGTATGTGACATGTTGCTTCTCTCTTGTGGCTTCCAAAACTTCCAAAAAAATGTTTTTATCATACCTGTACAGATTAACCCTCAGTGTTCCATTCTCTGTCCTCATTCTATTTTCTGGTGACCTATATTCTAATTATTAACTCCATGAGTTTATATAATATATTTAGTTCACAATGTGCAATCATACAGTATTTGTCCTTTTGTGTCTGGCTTGCTTCACTCAACATAATGTCCTCCAGCTTCATCCATGTTGTCGTATGCTTCACAACTTCATTTCTTCTTACCGTGGCATAATATTCCATCGTGTGTATACACCACAATTTGTTTATCCCTTCATCAGTTGATGGACACCTAGGTTGTTTCCAACTTTTGGCAATTGTGAATAATGCTGCTATGAACATCAGTGTACAGATGGATGTTTGTGTCTCTGCTCTCAGTTCTTCTGGGTATATACCTAGTAATGGTATTGCTGGGTCACGTAGCAAGTCTATATTCAACTTCCTCAGGAACTGCCAAACAGTCCTCCACAGTGGCTGTACCATTCTACATTCCCACCAACAGTGAGTAACGTTCTTATCTCTCCACATCTTCCCCAACATTTACAGGTTTCCGACTTTTTAATAGTGGCCAATGTAATAGGTATGAAGTGATATCTCATTGTAGTTTTGATTTGCATTTCCCTAATCACTAGTGATGTTGAACAGTTTTTCATGTGTTTCTTCTCCATTTGTATTTCTTCTTTGGACAATTATCTTTTCAATTGGCCCATTTTTTAAACGGGGTAGTTTGCCTTTTTATTGTTGTGTTGTATGATCTCTTTGTATATCATGGATATTAAACCCTTATCAGCTAAGTGGTTGCCAAATATTTTCTCCCATTGAGTCAACTGCCTTTTCACCCTTTTGACAAAATCTTTTGAGGTGCAAAAGTGTTTAATTTTGAATCAAACAATATGTTACAAAATAAAGTAAAAAAAAGAAGGGGGTTTAATTTTGAGGAGGTCCCATTTATCTATTATTTCATTTGTTGCTCATGCTTTTGGTTTAAGGTTTAAGAAACTACTGTCTACCACAAGATCTTGAAGATGATTTCCTATATTTTCTTCTAGAATTTTTATGGCTTTTATATTTAGGTCCTTGATCCATTTTGAGTTAATTTTTGTATAAGGTGTGAGATGGGGGTCTTCTTTCTTTCTTTTGAATATGGATATGCAGTTCTCCCAGCACCATTGTTGAATAGACTGCTCTGGCCCTGCTGGGAGGGCTTGACGGCCTTGTCAAAAATCACTTGACTGTAGATGTGAGGGTCTATTTCTGAGTTCTCAATTTGGTTCCATTGGTCAATGTGTCTGTCTTTATGCCAGTACCATGCTGTTTTTACCACTGTAGCTAAGTAATACGCTTTAAAGTCAGGAAGTAAGAGTCAGCCAACTTATTTCTTCTTTTTAAAGAACTTTTTGGCTATTTGGGGCCCCTTACCCTTCCAAATAAATTAATAATTGGTTTATCCACTTCTTCAAAAAAAGGTTGTCGGTATTTTTATTGGGATTGCATTGAACCTGTAAATCAGTTTGTGTAGAACTGACATCTTAATGATATTTAGTCTTCCAATCAATGAACGAGAAAGTCCTTCCATTTATTTAAGTCTTCAGTTTCTTTTAGCAATGTTTTATAGTTTTCTGAACACAGGTCCTTTATGTCCTTGTTTAAGTTTATTCTTAAATATTTGATTTTTTTTTTTGCTATTATAAACGGAATTTTTTTTCTGATTTCCTTTTCAGATTGCAAATCAGTAGTGCATAGAAATGCTATTGATTTTTGCATATTAATCTTGTATCCTGCCACTTTGCTGAGCTCCTCTATTAGTTCTAGTAGCTTTGTTGTGGATTTTTCAGGAGATTCTAGATATAGGATCATATCATCAGTGAATAGTGAAAATTTTACTTCTTCCTTTCCTATTTGGGTGCCTTTTATTTCTTTATCTAGCCTAATTGATCTAGCTAGAAACTCTAGCACAATATTGAATAACAATGGTGACAGTGGGCATCCTTTTCTTGTTTCTGAACTCAGCAGGAAAGCTTTCACTCTTTCATCATTAAGTACAATGCTAGCTGTAGGTTTTTCATATATGCACTTTACCATATTGAGAAAGCTTCCTTCTATTCCTATCTTTTGGAGTGTTTTTGTCAAGAAAGGGTGCTGTATTTTGACAAATACCTTTTCTGCATCAATTGAGAGGATCATGTGATTTTTTCTTCTTCATTTTATCAATTGTGATTTATTACACTAATTGATTTTCTTGTGTTGAACCACTCTTGCAGACTTAGGATAATATCCACTTGATTGTGGTGTATAATTCTTTGACTATGCTTCTAGATTCTGTTTGCAAGTATTTTGTTGAGGATTTTTGCATCTATATTTCTTAGAAATATTGGTCTGTAACTTTCTTTTTTTGTAGTATCTTTATGTGGTTTTGGTATTAGGGTGATGATGGCTTCATAGAATGAGTTTGGTAGCGTTCTTTCCTGTTCAATTTTTTGGAAGAGTTTGAACAAGATTGGTATTAGATCATCTTTGAATGATTGGTAAAATTCACCTGTGAAGCCATCTGGTCATGGGCTTTTCATCTTTTGGAGGTCTTTGATGACTGTTTCAATTTCTTCACTTGTGATTGTTTTGTTGAGGTCTTCTATACTGTCTAGGGTCAGTGTAGGTTGTTCGTGTGTTTCTAGGAATTTGTCTATCTCCTCTACATGGAGGCATAGAGTTGTTCATAGTATCCTCTTATGATCTTTCTCATTTCTGCAGAGTCAGTGTTAATATAGGACCATTTTTTAAAAGTTTTTGTCTGTTATGTCCCAGGTCTGGTCCTCCTTATTGAAGGTTTCTAATGCTTTAATACTCTTCTTGCCTGGGCCCTTGCTTTCTGTTTGTATGTTTTCCAATCTTTCATTGACAACTGGATATTTTGACATTTTAACATATTACTGCTGTAATTTAGACTCTGAGGCATGTGTTACTTAAGCTTGTATCTATCTAGTGTTATGCCAGAGCTTTCCTTTAAGGCCAGGAGCTAACAAAAAAAAAAAAAGGAAAAAAGCGAAATCTGTACTCAGTCTTTGCAGATTGACTTGTATGAATAATCTTCTTCAGGGCTTAGCCATAGACTGTTTAGAAAATAGCTCCAGGCTAAAGCATATAGGCTTCTCTGATCTTTTGCATCTTGTTTTAGATTTCCACATGTGGGCCTAGGAATTCTCCTGTCTACAGGGATACCAATGCCCCTCTTTCCTAGGAAACAGTGTCCTCATGGTGTTGAGCACTTCACTGTATCTCCTACAGCCAGCAATCTCTTGCTCCAGGCAGGATGTCTTGACTGGTCTCCCACAGTGTTCTGTATGAGAGTTCTGTGAGCCCCCTTCTACATGCAGGGCAAGTTCTAAGACAGGGAGTCCATCAAGGCCACCACCAGACGGATTGGGCCAGACATACATACTGATTTCTCATGTGCATGAGAGTTATTTTTTTTCTTCCAATTCTGGGAGCAGGGATCCATATTGGGAGTGTGGAATGATTCCATGCAGAGCTGATGAGGCATGGGGGAGGGGTCATCCAGGGCACCATGCCATCCTACCACCAAGTAGTCTTTTTCTTGATTCGGTGCTTACCCTGTTACTGCATCTTTTAACTGTTTTCTGGAACTTTGAGAAAGATGTTTCCCCCAATTTGTGCTAGTTATTCAATGCCCTTGTTGGAGGATGGAGCCCTGAAATGTCTCATTCTGCCATCTTGATCTGGATGGAATGATGATGTTTTCAGCAGTTAAGTTTGTAGTAGTACGGTTATTTAGCAATCAATAATTATTATACGTGGCATCAGAATTTGATCCCCATCTGTGATAGTCTGAAGCTCTTTGTGGATCCCAGAAAAGATCATGTTCTTGGAGCTTATCCATTCCTGTGGGTGTGGGACCCTTTGATTGGATTGGATTCAGTTGGGGAGTCTTTGATTGGATTACTTCAGTGAGGCGTGACCCAGGGTGGGTCTTGGTCCTCTTGCTGAAGTCCTTTATAAACAGAGGAGTGAAAGCAGAGACACAAAGAAAAAAGCCTCAGAGACAGAGAAAAGGAACCCAGGAGCTCAGAGAGGAACCAGGGAAAGAGGAAGCCACAGATGGAGCAGCCAGAAGCTGAAACAATGAGACCCAGGAGGGGAGCAGATGCCTCCATGTGCCTTGCTGTGTGAAAGGAGTTCAGGATCTCCTGCAGCCAACCTTTAGTGAGACAGCATCTTTGTTGATGCCTTGATTTGGACATTTTCACAGCCTCAGAACTGTAAGCCTCAGAACTGTAAGCTTTTAACCTAATAAATTCCTACTATAAAAGCCAACCCATTTCTGGTATATTGCTCCCAGGAGCTTTTAGCAAACTAAAACACCACCTATCCTCTAAATCCACTTGTCATAACTACTTCTACATTGCTGAATCCAGTGACCAACTCTCAGTCCTTACCTTAACTAATTCTCGGTGGTATCTGATACAGTTTATCACCTCTCCTTCTTGAAACACTTTCTTTTCTTGGCTTGTGGGACCATGCTACTCTCCTGATTTTCCCTATATCTTACTAGCTACTTGATTTCAGCTTTGTTGTATCCTGCTTTTACAGACTACAAATTTTGCCATACCCTGGAAATAAGTATTTCAGTAAGTGAGTGCTTCTTAAACTTATTTGCATTAGAATCATTGGAGGAGATTTAAAAATTTACCAATATCTTGCCCACCCCCGCTGAGGTTCTGATTGAATTGGCCTGGGAATGGGAGGCATTAGTATTTTATTTTAAAGCTCCCCCAGTTATTCTATTATGTAGTAGGGTTGAGAATGACTAAATGGAGCAGTCTCATCCAGTTTTATGACCCTAAATACCACACACAAAGATCTCCTTATTCAGATTTACCTTTCCAGCCCTGAGTTCTTCCTTGAACTCTGGATTTGTAACTAACCGATTACTAGATATTTACACTTGACTGCCTAATACCCATTTTAAATTTAGCATGTCCAAATTAGACATTTTGATTCCCCACACAAATCTGCCCCTCCTCCAGTGTTCCCCATCTATGTAGACGGCACATGCCATAATTCAACACTGTTGCTCAGTTACCAAACCTAGGAGCCATCTTGAATTCCTCTCATTCTCTCCTTCCCATGTCCAATCCATCAGGAAATTTCTTTATTTCTATCTTTCAAATTAATCTTGAATTTGCTCATTTCCCCCTAACTCCACCCCAATCTCCTCAGCCTAAACCACCATTATCTCTTACTTAGACTAGTAGTGTAGCTACCTAAACTACTGTCTTATATTCCCTCTTAACACTACCCTCACAGCTTTTATGCAGTTGTGTTTTAGATCTCTGACTGCTAAAATAAATACCGTGTCTTAGACAAAGGGAGTTTATTGACTTGTGGTTTTGAGACTAGGAGAAGTCCAAAATTGAAGGGTCATCAAGGTGATCCTTTCTCCAAGAACACTGTGTCATTCTGGGGCTGGCTGCTGGTGATTCCTGGACCTTGGTCTTTCTGTCACATGGCAATGCACATGGTGTTGCCTTTTCCTTTCCCCTCCAGGTTCTGTTGACTTCTGGCATCTGGTGCTCCCTGTGGCTTTTCTCTCCATTTCTTTGTCTATAATACCTTCCGTAATAGGATTAAAACCCATCCTGATTCAGTTGGACCACACCTTAACCGAAGTAACTGTATCAAAAGGTCCTATTGACAATAGGCTCATACCCACAGAAATGTATTAAGAACATGTTTTTTTTTTTAATCTTTTTTTTAATATTTAAGAATATGTTTTTTCCTGTGGTACACAACTTCAAGCTATTATAAACTACAATGTGATCCTTCTGAAAAATATAATCATATCAATTCTCTGCTCTCAACCCCCCGAATAATTTCCATCATACTTAGAATAAAACCTAGGTTTTTACCATAGTTCATAGTCTCTATTTAGGATTATCTCATTTTCTCTCACTCACAGTGTATCAGCCACATTGGCCTCCTTGCTATTCCTCAAATACCCTACTCATGCACCTGTCAAAGACCATGTACCTATTATTTTATAGATCCTGATTTAATGTAGATAAGTCCCTTATGTCATTGTTCAACTGTCACTCCCCTCAGAGATGACTTCCTAGAGGGCTAGATTATAGGAGATAACCCCTACCTACTTAAATAGTTTTATTTTTTATATCTGGCATTATATGTTCACTTAATATCTGTCTTCACACTAGAATATAGGCTCCATTAGGGTTGGGGCATTATTTACTTTTCTTTTTTTAAAGCAGTTTATTGAGATATATGCACATATCATACAATCCATCCAAGGTGGACAATCAACGGTGTTTAGTATAATCATAGAGTTGTTCATTCATCATCACATTCAATTTTAGAAACTTTTCATTACTCCAAAAAGAAAAACCCCATATCCCTTAGCAGTCACTTCTCAATTCCTCTATCCTTCCCCAGCCCTATATAACTACTAATCTAATTCTGTCTCTGTAGATTTATTTACATTTACAAATGGACTCATACCATAAGTAGTAGTTTGTGTCTGGTTTCTTTCAACTAGCACTATTTTTTAAAATTATTGCAATTTTTTAAATTAGAGAAGTTGGAGGCTTACATGAAAGTCATGTAAAAAATACAGCATTCTCATATACACTCTATTGTTGACACTTTGCATTGGTATGGTACCTTTGTTTCAACTGATGAAAGAATATTAAATTATTACTGTTAACTATAGTTCATAGTTTGTATTAGGAGTATTTTCCCATATACCAACTTATTATTAACACCTTGAAATATTTAATAATGGTGTACATTTCTTATAATTCATGAAAGAACATTCTTATATTTGCACTATTAACGAAAGTCATCGTTTACTGTAGGGTTCACTGTGTTACACAATCTCATGTTTTATCCTCTAACTTTCATTCTAGTAACATATAAGACTCAAAAATTCACCTTTTACCCTAGTTCACATGTATAATTCAGTGCTGTTAATTATGTTCACAATAATATGCTACCATCACTTCTATCCTCTTCCAAATATTAACAATCAACCTAAATAGAAATTCTTCACGAATTAAACATCAGCTCCCCATTCTCTACCCCCATTCTATCTCCTGGTAACATATATTCTAGATTCTGACTCTATGAGTTTGCATATTATAATTAGTTCATTTTAGTGAGGTCATGCAATATTTGTCCTTTTGTGTCTGGCTTATTTCACTAAATGTAAGGTCCTCAGGATTCATTCATGTTGTCACATGCATCAGGACTTCACTCCTTCTTACTGCTGAATAATAGTCCATCCTACGTATATAACATATTTTGTTGATCCATTCATCAGTTGATGGATTCCATCTTTTGGTAATTGTGAATAATGCCACTATGAACATCCATGTGCAAATGTCTCTTCATGTCCCTGCTTTCAGTTCTTCTGGGTATATACTTAGCAGTAGGATTCCCGGGTCATATAGCAACTCTATACTTAGCTTCCTGAGGAACTGCCAAACTGTTTTCCATAGCAGCTGCACGATTTTACATTCCCACCAATAGTGAATGAGTGTTCCTATTTCTCTACATCCTCTGCACTTTTTTAAAATAGTGACCATTCTAGTAGGTATGGAATGATATTTCATTGTGGTTTTGATCTGCATTTCCCTAATAGCTAGTGATGTTGAGCATCTTTTCATTTGTTTTTATTTCACTTGTATTTCCTCTTTGGAAATATATCTACTCAAGTCTTTTACCCATTTTTAAATTGGGTTGTTTGTCTTTTTATTGTTGAGTTGTAGGATTTCTTTATATATTCTGGATGTTAAACCCTTATTGGAAATGTGGTTTCCAAATATTTTATTCCAGTGAATAGGCTGTCTTTTCACTTTCTTCCCCCCCGCTTCCCCGAGATGGCTCTCTCATCCGTTTGCTAGTTGATTTGCTTGCTGTTGGTTTTTTTGCTCATTGTCTACTCGTTGTTTGCTCATTGTTTTTTGTTCATTGTCTGCTCGTTTTCTGTTTGTTTTTTCTTTAGGAGGCATTGGGAACCGAACCAGGGACCTCCCATGTGGGAGGTGGGTGCTCAACTGCTTGAGCCACATCCACTCCCTTCTTTTCACTTTTTTGACAAAGTACTTTGATGCACAAAAGTTTTTCATTTTGTGAAGGTACCATTTAACTACTTTTTCTTTTGTTGCTTGAGCTTTGAGTGTAAAATCAGAGAAACCATTTCTTACCACAAGATCTTTAAGATAATTCCCTACATTTTCTTCTAGGAGTTTTATGGTTCTGGCTCTTATATATAGGTCTTTGATCTATTTTGAGTTAAATTTTGTATGAGGTATGTGATATGGGTCTTCTTTCATTCTTTTGGAAATGGGTATCCAGTTCTACCAGCACCATTTGATGAAGAGACTATTCTGTCCCAGTTGAGTACACTTGGCAGCTTTGTCAAATATCAATTGTCTGTAAATGTAAGGGTCTATTTCTGAACTCTCAATTCAATTCCATTAGTCAATATATCTATCTTTATGCCAGTACCATGTTGTTTTAACCACCATAGTTTGAAATATACTTTAAAGTCAGAAAGTGTGAGCCTGCCAAACTCATTCTTCTTTTTCAAGGTATTTTTGGCTATTCAGGCCCCCCAAACCCTTCCAAATAAATTTGATAATTGGCTTTTCCATTTCTGCAAAGGAGGCTGTTTGAATTTTGATTAGGATTGCATTGAATCTGTAAGTCGATTTGGGTAAAACTGACGTCTTGATGATATTTAGTCTTCCAATCCATGAACACAGGATGACCTTCCATTTATTGAGGTCTTCTTTGATTATTCTTAGCAATATTTTGCAATTTTCTGTGTACAGGTCCTTTACATCCTTGGTTAAATTTATTCCTAGATATTTGATTCTTTTACTTGATGCTGGAAATAGAATTTTTTCTTGATTTGCTCCTCAGATTGCTCATTAATAGTATATGGAAACGCTACTGATTTCTGCATGTTGATTTTATATACTGCCACTTTGTTGAGCCTGTTTACTCGCTGTATTATCTTTATTGTAGATTTTTGGGAACTTTCTATATATATTATCATATCATCTGAAAATAGTGCAAGTTTTACTTCTTCCTTTCCAATTTGGATACCATTTATTTCTTTGTCTTGCCTAACTGCACTAGCTAGGACTTCTAGTACAAGTTAAATAACAACGATGATAGTGGTCATTCTTGACTTGTTCCAGATATTAGAGGGAAAACTTTCAGTCTTTCAACATTGAGTACGATGTTAATTGGATTTTTCATATTGCTTCTTTATCATGTTGAAGAAGTTTTCTTCTATTTCTATCTTTTAAAGTGGTTTTATCAAGAAAGGATTCTGGATTTTGTCAAATGCATTTTCTGTATGAATCAAGATGCTCCTGTGGTTTTTTTCCTTTGATTTATTAATGTGGTGTATTACATTGATTGATTTTCTTGGGTTGAACCACCCTTGCATACCTGGGATAAAGCCGACTAAACCATGGTGTATAATTTTTTTAATGTGCTCTTGGTTTTGGTTTGCAAGTATTTTGTTGAGGATTTTTGCATTTATATTCATTAGAGAAACTGGTCTGTAATTTTCCATTCTTGTCGTATATTTATATGATTTTGGTATTAGGGTGATGTTGTATTCACATAATGAGCTAGGTAGTGTTCCCTTGTGGTAGTTTAATATTGTTTGTACCCCAGAAAACCATGTTCTTGAAACTGGTCCATTCCTGTGGATGCAAACTTATTGTTGATGGTACTGTTTGGTTAGATTATTTCAGTAAGGCCTGACCTGCACTGCCAGAGTAGAATGATCATCAGCCTCTGTGGCATGGCCTGTATTTTCCCGGAGAAGCTGGTGCAGGGCCCCCCAGTTTCTCCCTGCTGGAGATGGGGCTGGGGCTTGGGCTGGGGCTTAGGCTAGGCTGCAATCTGATTTGGATGGAAAGAAGCCAGTCCCTACCAGCACTGTGATTTTCAGTCAATCTAGCTTCCCCTTGTGCCAAGGGCAGAGTTAAGGTGGCAGCTACCGGCCTCTTTCGGACTTGGACAGGTTCAAACTTTAGCTGTTTTTAGGATTATACTTTAGCCCGCCAAATTTACTAATCAGTAGCTGAAGTTGGTGTCCAACCATCTCTTCCTTGCCCATTTTTGGGAAATGGAGCTTCCAATTTAAATCAGCAGCAGAATAGCTCCCAAGGCAACTTGTGCCACCAGTGGAGGATGGGCACCGGCCTCCGTGGCATGGAGTGCTCTACTCACGAATCTTCTCTGCAGATGGGCAGTCTCCTCCTTCCATTCTTTCAAGGATGTTGAAGGATGCTCTCCTGGTCTCCTGGAACCCCCAAACTGGTGCTTTAGGTAGCTCTAGGTGATTATTAATTGCCCTGTAGCACGAGCTGGCTCTAGGAGCTCCTTATTCTGCCACCATCTTGCCGGTTCAGGTCTCTCTTTTTTAATGCAAGCATTTCCTCTTTCTTTCTTATGGATATGGATATCCAATTCTCCCAGCAACATTTGTTGAATAGACTGTTCTGACCCAGGTGGGTGGATTTGACAGCCTTGTCAAAAATCTATTGACCATAGATGTGAAGTCTATATCTGGACTCTCAACTCAATTCAATTGGTCAGTTTGTCTATCTTTATGCCAGTACCATGCTGTTTTTTTTTTTTTTTTAAGATTTATTTTATTTATTTATTTCTCTTCCACCCTCGTTGTTTGCATTCACTGTCTGCTCTCTGTGTTTGTTTGATGTGTGCTTGTCTTCTTTTTAGGAGTCACCAGGAACCAAACCTGGAGCCTCCCATGTGGGAGGGAGGCACCTAATTACTTGAGCCACCTCCATTCCCTGCTTATTGTGTCTCTCACTGTGTTTACTCATTGTGGCTCCTCAATGCATCATCTTTTTGCACCAGCTCACAGCACCAGCCCATCATGTCAGCTCTCTGTCTTGCTTGTCTTCTTTAGGAGGCACCAGGAACCAAACCCAGAACCTCTCATGTGGTAGGCAGGTGCCCAACTTCTTGAGCCACATCTGTTTCCCAGTACCATGCTATTTTTACCACTGTAACTATGCAATATTCTTTAAAGTCAGGAAGTGTGTGTCCTCCAACTTCCTTCTTTTTGGATGAATTTTTGGCTATCCAGGGACACTTACCCTTCCAAATAAATTTGATAATTTGCTTTTCCATTTCTGCAAAGTAGCCTGTTGGACTTTTGATTGGGATTGTGTTAACTTTGTAAATCAATTTGGATAAAACGTGGAATGTCCACATGAACGTGGAATGTCCTTCCATTTATTTAGGACTTTGATTTATTTAGGTCTTTGATTTCTTTTAGCAATGTTTTGTAGTTTTCTGAATACAGGTCCTTTATATTCTTGGCTAAGTTTATTCCTAAATATTGATTCTTTTAATTTCTATTGTAAATGAATTTTTTTCCCTATTTACCTCCTCAGATTGCTCATTACTATTTTATATAAACACTACTGCTTTTTGGATATTAATCTTGTATCCTGCCACTTTGCTGAACTTGTTTATTAGTTCTTGTAGCTTTATTGTAGATTTTTCAGGACTTTCTAGATCATATCATCTGTGAATAACTAAAGTTTCACTTCTTCCTTTTTTAATTGGATGCCTTTTATTTCCTTTTCTTGCCTAATTGCTGTAGCTAGAACTTCTAATACAATATTGAATAACAGTGGTGAGACTGGGTATCCTTGCTTTCTTCCTGATCTTTCACCATTAAGTCTGATATTAGCTTTGGGTTTTTTAATATATGCCCTGTATCATATTGAAGAAGTTTCCTTCTAGTCCTGTCTTTCAGAGAGCTTTTATCAAGAAAGGATGCTTAATTTTGTAAAATGACTTTTCTGCATCAGTCAAGATAAACGTGATTTTTCTCCTTTGATTTGTTAATCTGAGGTTTTACATTGATTGATTTTCTTGTGTTGATCCTCCTGTGTATACTGGGATAAAACCCACTTGATCATAGTGTATAATTCTTTTAATATGCTGTTGGATTTGATTCACAAGTATTTTGTTGAAGATTTTTGCATCTATATTCATTAGAGAGATTGGTCTGTAATTTCTTCTTTATATTCACCCAGTGTCATTTTAATATCCTTTATCTCTTTAGCCATATTTTCTTTCACCTCCTTGAATTGATTGAGGAGATTTGTTTGAATATCTTTCCTTAGTTGTTCCAAATTCTTTGTCTCCTCTGAACTTTTAATTTGTTCTGTTGTCTGTGCCATGTCTTCCTGTTTCTTAGTATGACTTGTACTTTTTTGCTGATATCTAAGCATTTGATTATCTTGATGAGTTTACTCTGAAGGTCAGTTTCTCTCTCTTGGCTAGGGTTTTATTGTTGATTGGCTTTGTGTTATGGCTCTTTTTTGACACTTGGTTCAACTTATTCTCGACCTCTATAATTGCTCGCATTTATCTGATCAGATTTATTCAGCTCTTCTTCCTCTGATTCTTGCTCTGGTTAAAAAATTACAGTGCAATTTTTAATATTGCTCTGTTTGTGCAATTGCTTCATCTTCAGGAGAAAGCTTTCTTTTCTCTGTTCCTTCTCTGGGAATCTTGATCTGTTCTGTTTATTTTTGTTTTGCCTCTATAATTTTTTAAAACTCTCCTTTCATTGCTTCTAGCTGGTTTTACCTGGAGGGCAAATTCTGGGAGGAGGTCATCACGGAGAGGACTTTCCCAGGTCAGTGTGTCCCTGCCAAAACAAGGCCAAGAACCCATGAAGGAGGGCACAGACCAGTTCTAAAGGCCCCTGGGGAAAGAGTTAGGAAAGATGCCAAAAAGCTTTTTTTGTCAGCCACCTGAAGCTGCAATTTTCTGGCCTTCCCCACAGATGATGCTCTTCAGCAAATTGTTCCCTGTAGCCCTTAGAGGGCAATGTGTATCTTTAAACCTCCACTGGCTCTGCCCCTGTTGGGGGCAGGGTTGAAACAATGGCCATGGCAGTCCCTGTCTGGGGCAGGCTAAAACGATGTTTCTAAAGCCAGGACTCAGTGAACTAAATTCACTGATCAACAGCTATGATCAGTACATGCCTGTGCTGCTCTCTGTTCTTGGGCAGGAGGGCTTCCATGTCTCTCTCTGCAGCTGCTAGCCAGGCACTAGAACCAAGGTGGCTTGCCTTGAAAGTGGGGGATGGGTGCTGGCAGCCCTTGCAGGATGAGTTACTTATAGATGTTTACTGCAGTTTCTCAGTCTCTTCATCCTGCTCATCTCTGGATGCTGTACAATGCTCTGCTGGTCTCCTGAGCCCCAGAAGAGTTGTTTCAGATAGTTTCTCCCGGTCCAATAGTTCTTGGAAGAGTGAGTCCTGGAACTCCCTACTCCACCATCTTCTGGACCCAAACCTGGTATATTGGTCAGCCAAAGGGGTCCTGATGCAAAGTACCAGAAATCTGTTGGCTTTTATAAAGGGTATTTATCTGGGGTAAAAGCTTAAAATTACAAGACCCTAAAGAGTACAACTCAAGGTTGCTTTCTCACCAAAGTCTGTTACAATGTGTTGAAGCAAGATGGTGGGCAATCTCTGCCTGGTCTTTCAGGCCTTCTTCCTCTTAAGGTTCTATGGGCCCAGCTTCTTCTGATCTCAACTGTAGGCTGGCATTGAGCTCATCTCTTAGGGTTTCCTATATCAGTCTGGCATAGGGCTCATTTCTTTCCAGGCCTTATCAGCTGCTCTGTTCTCTTCAGCTGCAAACTATCAGGCCAATGGCTCAGATCTTTCCAGGGCCCCAGGATCAAATAGGATAGAGCTCTCTCCTCTTCCGTGTCTATGGAGCTCTCACTCTTCTTATGTGAGTGTCCATTTATATCAGCCCACCAAGGGGGTGGGGACTCAATCCTAAGTCATGCCCTACTGGTATAGTCGATTCAAAGCCCTAATCTTTCATCAAGTAAACTTAAAACCTTTGAATTTAATACAACCAAAGGGTATCACACCCAGAGGAACCGACCAGTTTACAAACATAATTTTTCTCTTTTTTGGAGATTCATAAATAATATCAAACTGCCACATCTGGGCATTGTGTTCTTCACCATCATGTCTCTAACATCTAGAATAGCATCGTGCAAGTAGTAGGTAGGTACTCAATAAACGTGTATTAAATAAGTGAGTTGATCAATGAATACATATATGCTAAGGAAAGGATTTCATACTGCCAAGAGAGCAGTATGAAAAATGGCAGGCATAGAAGCAAGAAAAATTAGCTAGTTTGTGAGACAACCATATTTGTCTGAAGAGTGCTTGGAGAGGAGTGGTTGGAGATAGGTCTAGAAAAGGAGATACAAGCCAGGATGTGGAGAATCTAAGATGACACGTGGACTTTAATAAATGGGAAGCCATTAAAGGATGTTTTGGGGGAAAGATGTTTATTTGATTGGAATGAGACTTAAAATATAAGGATATGATAACTAAGTAGGAATGGCAGTTAAGTGAGAGGAAAGACAATTACAATTCTCAAATGTTAGATCTAAGTAATTGAAAACATACTAATGGCATGGATCTACAAAGAGTAAGAATACATAGAAAATAATGGGATATTGTTGTTTTTGCTATTGTCATTGGTAGATTTGAAGGTAGGAAATATAATCCCTTCAATTTGTGATATGTTAAGTTTAAGGTGCTTGGGACACATCCATGTGGAAATGTCAAAGAATCAATTGTACTTGAAGATCTAGAACTTTGAAGGCATGTCCAGGGTAGAGTTCAGGGTTTGAAAGTTCTGCCCTGAGAGATAAGTTGATATTGTGGAAATGAATATGATTATCAAGTAGGAAACAGTGAGGTAAGAAATGAGTCTTAGAAATCTATGGATTTTATTGTGGGGACTCTTAGGAAATGTTATTTAAGAGGAGGTACAAGAACTAAAAACTTGAGGAACAAGGGCATATTCAGAGAACTAGGAGGAAATCTCCATAGGATGCAATGTCATGAAAGCCAAGGGAAGAAAGAGTTAGAAGAAAGAGAAGTTATTCATCACTGTTAAGTACTGCAGAGAGTTTGAAGAGATAGAGCTTTTGATTAGCAAAAGAAAAAATGGCTGTCACTGGAGGTCTGGCTTGGCAGCTTGGAAAGATTTAGGAGACTATAGATGGATAGTACCTTTATAAAATAGTAGGGTTTAGAAAATTATGTTTTTAAGGACAGAAAAAAACAACTGAATCACACCCACAGATCAAGCAAAGGAAGTTTTTGAGGAAGACAATAAAGACTCATTTTCGTTTTGTTGTTGATATCAAGGGGCTTGTGAATTTGGATTTTCAAATTGGGTAAAATTTTGAATTATCACATGTTTACTGATATTATCATGGGTTTGCTGTAATTTGTAACATAATGCAAAATGTTTTTACTAACTTTTTGACTTTTCATAAAACTTTCAACTCTCATATTCAATGTGAAGGAACTGATCAATATTAATATATTTGATATCGTGTGACTATCATATTCAATCTCATGAGAATCCTACTGTAAGTCAGCATTAATTAAACATACTATTAAATTGAGTAACATAGCCTTCTGAAATGAATTAGTATTCATCAAAATAACACCAATCCTAATGGATTCATTTGATATTAATGTAAATGCCATATATATTTCTCGAAAAATTCCATTGCAATCATTATTCATACACTATTGTAATAAAGGACATCAATGGCAGATTGATCTATTCAATGCATTTTAGTTCTATAAAATTTTCTCCTACTGGAAAAAAAGAGTTCAGTTTTCCTTATGTTTCAGAGTTGGACTTTTTTTTTACATATTGCAGATGATGTTGGGATGGTGCTTTGAGAGTTATGGTGTAAAGGGAAAAAAATAATACCGTGTATAAGCCTGCGGTTATCCACTTCTAAACTGAACCCAAAATATATTCTAAAATGTTCACTTACATGAATTTGACCTTTGACATTGTGGTGATTTGCTTCTGGCATAAAGTGGGAATGATCATCCTCTATTATATTACTAACATATGTTGCTGGCATTTCAATGGGTAAACTCATAATAAAATGTGAATCAGATCAGTAGGCTCAAGAAAAACATGGCTGCGAAACATGTGACCATGGAACCCCATCTGGAAACCCCCTGAGGGAAAAACCACCACTAGGAAGGTGCCAGAAGGACCCCACGAAAACCCTATTTAGTACAAGATTGGAACAAGATCTTGTCCTGGGTCAAGGGAAAGCCCCGAATACCCTCAAGGGACCTCATCATTGGGCTACCTGGGGAACTGACAGGTGGGGTAACCAATCAGAACAGCAAACAACTGGCGTCCCTCCCCTGAACATTAACAAGGGGAGGAATAATTAATAACTTAAAAGGTAACCACACAAGCCAAATCTCTTTCTCTCTGCCTGGAGCAGCCCGCACCTACGCCTGGGGATGCATAAGCTGTTATTTTTTTCCTGTTTCTGTTCTCTTCTCCCATTTTCTCAATAAACTACTGGCCTAATTTTTTAAAAATAAGTAAAGTACTATTTACTATAAACTTAAAAACATAATAAGGCTGATATACTTATTCCACTTTCCCCCAAATGTCTTACATCACTAACTTGTAATAACTGGACATCCGTTTAAATGACTTTTGTTGTTTTTACTCACAATATTTTTAAAAGTCCAACACCCTTTTCCTGCTGCTCAATTTCTGGTTACCCTAAGCACATTACTAGCCCAGACATGAATATGAAATGTGAAAGTCAATCTGTTGCTGAGGACCAGTGATGGAGAAATGTTATCTTTCCCGAGTGTCTAGTAGTTTCTGGCCATTTTCTTCAAGTTCAAGGCTACACAATGCCAAACTGAATTTGGAAAATAATAAACTGACATTTATCTTTGTTCCTTGAGGGGACCATCTCTAGGATGTGTTTCATTTTGATTCAGAACTAGGGTGTTCTTATATAGTCAGAGGAGATTTTTAGTTAAAAGGATGTGTTGATCCACTAACCAAATCTCCTTTACCTCATAATTTGCACATCATGCACATGACAATTTAATAACTGTACCCCTAGTTCATGAAGGTAAAGGCAGGATGCATAATTTTGACACCAAATCTGATTCTATAGTTCTCCTATGCTAAATCATTTTCTACCACACACTAACCTGGAGTTTTCTGATAAACATAGGCACACAACCTGGGACCCCCAAAAATGAACATAATGGAGAGATAAGAGTATAAGCAAATTATTTTGAAATAATGCCTGATTTTATTAGCTGTACTCCTTGATTTCAAAGCTATAGAACTCCATTATTCTCATGTAACTACACAGGACTCTCTATATGAGGCGAAAGTTACCGTCAAATCCCGACACATTTTGTCCACAGAGTAAAAAATAAAATGAAAAATAAAATTTTAAATAAATAAGATTACCTTAACTAAAGTAATCAACCAAACATGGGTTTTTTAAAGCTATTTAGATTTTGCTTCCCTCCTTCCCCAAACACAATTCAATATGAAGCTGGCTTTTTGTAAAATAGATACCTTGTTGGACCAATTATTGTGTTTAGAATGCTCAATGGTATCAAGAGCTTTTATTTTAAACCTAGGACCTTATTTCCTTTACATTGATATAAACAATAAAGAATTCAAGCTAATTTCCCTCAGTCCTGGGTATGAGTTACTTTAAAATTTACCATAGTAAAAAAGGGTGACTAGCAGATTCTTGCCTCTTGCCTCCTTCCCTTTTGAATTGTTCTGAAAATGTCATTATACTTCGCTGCATGCCATCCTCCAGCTAGTGTTCCCCTTTGTTTTTGTCACAAAGAATCAATGAACAAGTGCCTAGAGACAGAGTTAGGGCAATGAAGCATGCATTTAAAGAACTAACTTTCAAATTCCCTGGTCATAGACTTCTATAGTTCACCATCAGTTACTTTTTTGATGCAGTGCTGTAAAACAATGTCTTACTTTAGTTCTTTCAAAATATCTCATGGCACAAAGGTATACATTTTGGGACTTTTCTTCTAGGGTTATGATTTAGATTGTTCCCAGGGCAATAATAAAGCACTCTCTGGGAGACTTGCAATACAACTCAGAGAACAAAGTTTAAATTTTGGAGGAGCTAAGCTAGGCCAGGTCACAGAGGAATAAGTTCTAAGGGAAGTAGGACATGAGAAAGGGCTATCGTTATTTGCAAACATTGAGTGCTTATAATATGCAGTATACTGCAATAAGGTCAATGGGGGCATACAGAGTTGAGAAAGATATAGTTGCTGTACTCGAGTTTATAATCTCTTGAGAAGATAAGCATTAACTCTGATGCATAGGAGAAAATCAAGTCTAGAAAGAGAATCGCTGAGTGTGCTCTCTGAATAACGAAGAAAAGAGCTTCAAAGTTCCAAACTGAAATATTGTTGTTATGTTATAGGTTATTTTAAATATTATTCTGGCAGTGTGTTTAATAGTAGACATTTATAGCAAACATTTTCTGGAAGCCGTGCTGTCCAATACAGTAGTAAATAGCCATATGTGGCTATTTAAATTTAAATTAATTTAAATACAAAATTCAGTACACCTGTTACACTAGGCACATTTCAGGTGAACAATAGCCCCTCATGGATAGTGGCTACTATACTGGACAGCAGAGATATAGAACTTTGCCGTCATTGCAGAAAATTCTATTGGACAACTTTGTTCCAGAACCTACCTGTTTTATACATTAAAGAAGATTAACTGAGTTTATTACTTTCAAAAGTAGTGCGGATAGGTGATTATTTGAGATACTGAGAAGCCATGCCATTTCACAAATTGCAAGACTCACATTGAAAAATATATGGGAATATTGTTAGAATCTAAGAACAGTTGATTTAAAAGAATAGCAAATGTAAATTATCTGAAAACGTATCTGTTTACATTTTAAGATAAACCAAGACACTGTAATTTAGGAAAATGTAAATACATATTATAATAAGATACTATAAATATTAACATTGTTAATAAAAAGGAGTGCTAATTTAATGGGAGTTAAGGCAGAGTATCCTCAGCCAAATATACCTGACCTTGAGACTAGACATAATGCTCATGTACTTGAGGTAATATTGTACATGATTGTCCACATGGGAACATGTCTGAAGTGGCTGCTGCCTAGTAGGTATCTTCATGAAAGACGCAAATAAGGTTTGGTGGTATTCACAGAGCTGGTTCAGACTCCAATAAGGAAGTGATTTTAACTTTTTTTATTTTTATGCATTTATTTTTAACCCAAAGATAAATAAGATGTCCCTGTAGGCACTGCAACAAGCTAGAAAATATAGTATTAGAATGCCTTCATAGCTCAAGGAAGGATAAAGACTAAGAGTTACAGCAGAAATCAGAATTCCATCCTTCCCTGAGTGGATAATAATAGGAAGCAATCTGCATTTTCAGAGTTTCTGAATGGATAGTATTTCAGTAGAAAAAGAAGGATAGAAACAGCCTTTGTTGGCCACTTCATGGGCACTTTACATGGAAAAGAACAAAGACTTCATATATAGAGCCCTCAACCAGTCGAGTATCATTCCAAGAAAAAGTTCCATAAATGAAGATGAAATGGGGTACACGTAAGAGTAAAAGTCAGACCTGGAAAAAGAAAAATCCAGTCAACAGACTGTTCTCTCTCCACATGGCTTAAGGGTTATCAACAAGATTTCATAAAGGGGAAAACTGGATTTATTTATTTATCTATTTATCTATCTATCTATTTATTTAATTAATTTTATTTGAGAAGTTGTGCGCTTACAAAACAATCAAACATAACGTGCAGAATTCCCAGACAGCACCCCTCCACCAACACCTTACATTGTTGTGTAACATTTGTTACAGATTATGAAAGAACATGATCAGACTATTACCACTAGCTATGGTCCATAGCTTACACTTAATATTTTTTCCCTACACCCCCTATTATGGAAAACTGGATTTTGATATTAGAACCCCACTTGTGCACAATCATTTTCATAAATCTTTTTTTTTTTTTTTATCTTCCTAGGGTCCTTATTTTAAGCAGTTCCCCAGACATCATAGCTGATAAATACTCATCTAGATTGTGTTTACTTGAGTTCTTCAGAAAATTCTGGTAAGCAGCACCCTTTACACATGATGCCTGAATAAAACCTGGTTGCATTTAATCAGCCTAACAACTATATGGAGAATGTGCTATTATTATTATTCAGAATTTGCAGGCATGAAAACTGTGGCCTAAGTATATTACTATCTTGCCTGAAGTCACACAGTAAGTAAGTGGCAAAGCCAGGAATGAAACCACAGTCTACCTGTTTCTAAAGCATTGACCCTAATCACTGCAATCCACTCTCTCCCTTCTATATAGCAATAAGAGAAAAAAAATTGGGGCAAAAAAATAACCTTATAGAGTCGCTTAGGCCTATTGTTGATGTACTGTTCCTCCTAAAATTTTCTGCTACCTGAAAACAACTGTAAGGTTGAAAGATATTAATATAAAATTAAAATAATAACTTTTATTCCCATAGTCCTTTGCGGAAGGATTTGATTCTTTATGAAACTATGAAACCCCATGTGAAAACCCGTATTTAAATAAATTATGGTCTACACACACAATTATGCAATACACACATATACAATATGGGCATGGGAATTATTTTCTAAATAAATATTTAATAACAGAAAATATTCAAGCTACAAAATGTTATATACACAGCATGAGCCCATTTCTGCAAAGGAAATCATGTGTAAGGCAGAGAAAAAAATCTCTGAAAGCAAATACACCAAAATACCAATAGCGGTCATCTCTGACTAGCAGGATTAGAAGTTGTGTTTAATTTCTTGATTGTGCTTATCTTTTATTTTTCCAGCAGTCTATTTTGGAAAATTTCAAAACATACTATAAAGTTAAAAATTTCATAGTTCATTGTGCTTAATATTTCATTGGACTATTCTATGATGTATTTTAAAAATCAGTACACACCATTATTTTTCAAAATGAGGTAGGTCACTCCTCATATATTTTAAACTCCATTTCATTGTCTCAAAAAGAAGACGTGGAGCTCTAGAAACTAGCAATTCAAATGTGCAAATATCAAGCTCATTTTTGTGGTATATTGGAAACAGCTTTTAGGGCCAAATTCACAATGGATTTTCCCATTTAGTCTTAGGTGGAAAGGGAAGGTGATAATGTAATTGTAAAGCTGTGTTATCTGAAGCTATTATTGGCCTCCCCACATCTGGTTCACAGTAGGCAAGCTAATATTGTTGTGTATCCTTTTGGATGCACAAGGTTAGAAAAATCATAACTATCTTCCACCTTCACTCAGGATAAAGGAAGGAAAGGGCCAGACAGCCATACCTGTTTGGTTTAGAGCCTTGAATAAAATATATATTGATACCTTTCCTTGGAGAAGAAAAGGTAGATGGCAAACGACATTTCTGTGTCAGCAGATATAAGTGTTCTCGTTCTCCTTTACCTGACACTTTATGTCAAGTAAGCGAAGGGCTTTGCCCTTCTTTCTTTCCTTCACTAATCATCTCTGACATGCACCTGGCCACCTAATCCGGGATACTGTGTCTTCAGCATCCTGCAGGGATCACACTGTCTTAGTGTCAGGAATCTACCTTCATCTCCAGCCTCCTGATGTGTAGTTAGGTGAGGCTATTGCAATTTCTGCTTAACCTGCCACTCACTATAGTCATTTCTTTTATTTAAAGAATCAGAGAAATGAGGCTGGGCAATTTAGACAAAATGTTTTTGCAGGAATTATCCTTATGTCAAAATTTGTGCTTTTCATTTTCTTAACCTGTATAAACTAGCATTCTGCAAAATGTGTACTGTGAAATATTAGGATGGTTAAAAGGTTTTCTTCAGAAAGGTAATAAGACACTATGGTCATATATGATTTGGGGAATGTAGGATTATGCCAAGTTCAACAGTTCATCTTATCCAGAAATTTTAATATCTCTGTATATATCAGACTTCTCCAAGAAGGCAACATTGTATTCAGCATTTTTCCAGACCAATGTCATTAGAGAACT
>JAQZBX010033852.1:0-25218 GCA_029593785.1 Cabassous unicinctus
AATCCCTGTAATTTCTGAGTAATATTTAGGTAATCTAAGCACCTTTTTTAAAAAAAAAAAAAAATTTATATATATATATATAAAACAAATAACATTTATGTAAACAAATGCACATATATGCATATGTATTTATATATCATTTTACAAATATTGGTATGTATTGTAAAAAATTTGATTTTTACCCACAATAAAAAAATAAATAAAAGAAATGTGTCATGCTTTATAAATGTTTTCATGCATGTGTATTTATGTATGTTTTCTTGCTATATTATTAAACATCTAAGGGTCAAGATTATTTTTCCTTTACTATTAAAAAATTCTCACACATATGTATTTTAAAATCCTGTATTACAACTCTCCACTGATAATTCTTGCTAACCTCCAGAAACAGTTTTGGTCAAAAGTTGAATCAGTATTATAATAATTAAAATAAAATGGAAGGTTTCTTTTATTGAAAGAAAAGGTAGTTACTAGGCACTAATGCAAAATAGCAAATTTAAATTATTAGAACATACTACCATATGCACATTCACAGAGATTTCCTTTTCTTAAGCTCACCTGAGGCTTAGGTATGGTTCACTTCTAGGCTATTCCTTTAGATAGGTATTGGAATTAGTTCCAATGTATATACAGAGGAATAAAAATTGATCTGAAATAGTGTTTTAATATCATTTATTACAAGTTAGTATTATCATTATCACAGGAGTTGAATGGTAAAATAGAGGTGAAGTGGTATAAGTCTCTATTTGAATTCATTACGTAAGTAGGATCTATTCAAATCAAATTTCTCCTTTAAAATAAAAGTGAGAGAGAGAGAAAAGTCATAATTTGAACAGAATCACATAAAGGGGACTTTTTTTTTTTTTAATGGAAATGCCATCAATTATATCATCTAATCTGAACACAAACAGCAATTTACAACCTTAGGCATATGTAGAAGTCAGAGGGTAATTGATTTGATTTGGTTATCATTCCTGAGCGTTTACTGTAGACACAGCAATGTTCAGAGATGGGTGATATAAAATACATGAACTGTATCCCCAAACCAAAGACCTATACTTTCTAGTAGTAATGGAAAATGTGTGGATAACCATGAAAAGTTTTATTGGCAATCCCTAATCACTTAACCACTGCAATTTACTAAATTTGCAGACATTGTAGGAATTCATAAAGTCACCTCACCTCTACTTTGCATACCACTGAAGAGTCACAGACTAGGCATGCTGATTTCCTGTCAAGAATCAGTCTAGGTTATAGGAAAGAAGAATGGGGGGAAAATGGGGATATTATCCATTTCACATTTACCCTTCTTACTCATAATCATTTCTGTGGATCAACAGGCTGAAGTGTGTGGAACCAACACCTCATTAGTTATTTAAAAGACAAAATAGAGGATTATTGCATTGGTCCAGGTCACTACATTTATCTGTATATATACCACTTTCTGATCAATTGCTTCCCTGTGATCACACACTAGACCATAAGCTTCTAGAAGTCAGAGATGTCCTCAGTACTCTGCACACACAGTAAGTTCTCAGGAAATACCCACTAGAAGAAATATCCTCTGAAAGAAAACAGGCTTCACAAGTGAAGACTGGCATTCTTTGATTTAGGGCTCACTAAAGTGGGGTAGACTTCATGACTACATTTTACACTACAAAATAATACACTCTAAGAACTGCCAATGACATTAAATGCCTGCAATTACTGATCGATATCATCTGTTTCCTGCAGTAATATTTAAATTTGTTTGTTGCCTGTAGGATAAAGAGGAGATTGCACAATTTTATCAAAGAGCATAACCAAGATATTTTTGGTTTAAATAACATTCAACAAAAGATGGAAGATTCATGTCTGATTATCAAATTTTCAATTGTCTGTCAACTAAAGCCCACAGACTAAATTTTACTCATTTTCCTTTTTATTAGTATTTAATTATGATTATTTAATAAGCAAAGATATGCTGCCTTAAAATATCCTCATATTATTGACATGACAACTCTTATGAGGATATACCTTGGTTACCTAATTTAAATGTATGTTTTAAAGTTTTCATTAGCAATAAATGTATACATAATCTCTGAGGAAGTGGGTTCCTTTTTAATTAACTACAGTGTAGGCATTGCAACCTAATTAGAAGTACAATTCTAAAAACAGAATATAATCCATTCATTGTGAATAGCCCCAATTTTTTTTTTTTTTGCTATACCCAATATGTCTTTCATTACATAATTTTCTGTGCATAACATTTATGCACATGAACATTTGAGTACTACTGAACTGTTAGAATAAAAGGAAGAAGCAAAATGAAAGTTTCTGTGCAGATACCATGGCTTTCAAACCTTCTGATAAGTATTAAATCCATAGTGGATAATGGAAGGGGCATATGTAGATTATTAAATAGGATTCCAACAGACTGACCTTAACATTGAATCTCTATAAAAGTATAGAGGTGGCAGAATTTATTAAACTATCACATTTCTAGAGTAAGTGGGGGATGGATGGAGAATTCTAAAGAGTTATGTCTCTCTTAAATGTTTTCTATTATGTCAATATGATTCTTGTTTCATATTAGTAAATATCAATAGAAAAATTTTAGAGCCACCCACTCTTGATGTTCCTTGTATGCACCAGGTATTCTCCACCTCACGAACTGTTTCCTCTTCCTGAAATGTCCTTCCACATTAATCTGCATAGTTCAATTTTTCATCTATTTCAGCTCAAATATTATTTATCCAGGGAGACTTCCCATGACCAACCTGTATAAAGTAGCCGACCACTAGCCCTGCGATTTACATTCCTTATTTTTTATACTTTGTCTACTCCATGCTAGAATTTAAGCTTCATGAGGTCAGGAGCTGGCTACTTGTTTGCTGCATATTTCTAGACACTAAGAGTGCCAGGAATACAGCAAATTTTCCTTATTTGCAGAATGAATGAATGAGTTTAAAATCAACATGGACTAAACACAGAAATGGTGCAGCCAATGGGAATTAAGTGTATGTGCCTTGCTCTACTTTCATTAATTCTCATGTTTGTTTGTGCATATATGATCCTTTTATTCAGGCTTATCTTAGAGCATGACAGCATTTGACTTCCTCCCTCAAAATATGGTTTATTATTCTTATTTTTTAAACAAAGTACCATTATATGTCAATTTATTGCAGGGCATACAAAAAGACACAAAAGAAAAAACAGGAAAATGAAAGAAACTCAGATAAATTTATATTTCTACATCAGAATTGTTACTTCATTGTAATTACTCAGGGAATTTCATCAATTAAATAAATTGTTCGGTTTATTACTAATTTTTCAACTTTAGAGTGCTATATTTCTGTTATTAAAGAAAATAACACATTTATATTTTCTACACCCCTTTTCCAATTCATATATATGCACATGAATGTATGTATGTATATATTTTTATATATATATATTTTTTATAGAGAGAAGTATTTATAAGGCTTACTTACACCTTGTTGTGTATTTGTAATTTCTCCCAGCTTGATAACTGGTTGCTCAGGACTTCATATATAGGTGAATTAAATATTAACCACAAATCTTTCCTTTGAGTCTTGAGTTCTTTGATTCTCTTAGTTGCCTAGATTTTACCCCCAGGTAATTGTTTTCAAAAAAGATTGTGGGAGTTGTATTTTCTAAATATCCAGAGATTTCAGAAATCCTTCTATTGCCTTTTTATACAATAAGAATGCAAATATATTCTTGGGCCTTTTTTCTTTTGCCTTAGAATTTTATAGAAATTATTCTACTGTCTTCTAGCATTAAATTTGCTGTGGTGACAATGTGCCCAAAATAATTTGTCCTGTTTGTAAAGTTGTTTGCCTTTTCTGCCTGAAAACTTATGGTATTCTTTCATTTTTCTTGAATATCAAACTTCAACTTGGTATTTATGTTAAATGTTTTAAAACTGATTTTCCTGGAACAATGTCTTCTTTTGAATTGCATAGTCAAGTTTTCATTGATCTACATATTTCATTAAAATGTCCATTATATTATTCAGTTTTGTTCCATTTATTCTATTATCTTCTCTAAAAAAGGAAATTATGCATATGTTCCATTTCCCCTATCTTCTATACCTTCCCTTCCATCCAATTTACAATGCTATTATTTGTAGATTTATTTCTGAGATTCAGATCTCTCCTCCATGCCATCAACTGTTTGATGGTTTTCAGAAGTATTAATACTTATTCTAACGTAGTTTTTATTTCTGTAATTGTCTTATTGTTATACTCCATTTTTTTAAACCCTACTAGTTTACTTTTGATCTTTTTGGTTGTCATTTTTTGTTTTGTATAGAAGCAGTTTCATAAAGGCCCCTCCTACATAACAGATCAAGAATCAAACAGAGGAGGGAGAGTGCATTGAGACAGTTCTTATTTCAATCTAAAATAGTCTCAGAACTTTCTCACAAATCTCAATTCTTTTTCTTGGGGACATATCGTTTCTCCGTATTCACTAAAGGGTAGACAAGTACATTGAATGATCTTATGTTTGTGGATTTAGAGTACATTTTTAATTGCTCAGATGACTCTGGCTTCAGAAAAAAAAAAGGTGATTAAGATACTTGTATTTTTCACTAAGAATTCCACACTGGGCAGTTCTCGGGTGTCAGGACCAGAAGCCTCTAAAGATGGCCTGTCTGAATTGGTTCTTCCTTTAAGCTCTGCATCTCTTGCAATTCTATATTGTGGAACTGGATGCCTATGGGGATATTCTGCACTTCTTTTTTCTAAGCCCTTTCAAAACCCCAGTTCTAGTTAATGTAAGTAAAATAACATTTATTGAGCTTTCTAGTGTTATATATATAACTTGCTTTCAGGGAACTCTGTAGCTCTGTAGCTTGGTCCTGAAAAGCTTTAATTAGTTATTAATATCCCTAATTGATTTAGCTCCAGTTTCACTGTATTTGGCAAATATGGGTGATGATTTTTGGGGAGAGTCTAAACATTTCCTAATTTTATTAAATATCCTATTTCATTAAATATCTCCGCTCCCTCCCCCTCCCCCTTAATCATTTGGCAATTAAATGAAATAAGTTTATATTGCCACATCTGATGATAAATAACACAAGATATGGAAGGAACCTGCTTGTGAAGATAAATAGAAAATTAGTACTCCCTGCTTAGGGAGCAAAACTCAGTGGTGAGAAGGAATCGTATCAAGGGCTCTTCTCTGGACTGAAATAGCACCCTAGCTGGTATGGTTTTGTCAAGATTTTTCTGCAGGGTTTATTATCACTTAGAAACCCTCACTTTTCAATGATTTTATTCTATTGTCTGTTCAAACTAGAGTTAAAAGATAAATGCTCTTTGAATGTATAAAAGCCAATAAGAATGAAAACCGTTTTATTAGCAATATTATGCTCTCCTTAAATGACTTCTTGGTCCATGTTTGCCTCATGCCTGCCTTTCTATCAGCAAGGGGATGCTTAAACCACACCTATCTTCTTCCCAGCTTAGCCCCAATCCCTGGTCTCCCTAAACTTGTCTCAAAATATTAGCCACTGATTAGGGATCCATAAATTTTTCTACTTAGATTTTAAGAAAAAAGGATGGCCATAATATTAGACTTTTACCCTATCATCTATAAAACACCTTGTTCCCATTTTGAAAATTGTTTAATTTTTGCTTATATCAAACAGTACATGATCCACTTCTAAAAGTTAATAATACAGTAAGTATACAGTAGAAAATTTTAAATCATCTATAGTGTCTCTATAAAAATAATTATATTTTGGATCCTGATATATCTTACCACTATTATCTTTATGGTGCTATTTTCAAGCTTAGGTATCAGCTCATATTCCATAAAGCATTACAAAAGGCAATAACCACATACACAGTGAGCAAGTGGGATTTACCCCAGGAATGCATGGTTGAATCAACTTCTGAAAATTAATTAATGGAATAAATATCATTAATAGAATAAAGAACAAAAATTATATCAATTGATGCAGAGAAAGCATTTGACAAAAATCTGACACCCATTCACATAAAAACATCAAAAAATTAGGAATACAAGAGAACTTCTCCAACCTGATAAAGGTATCTACAAACTACTCACAGTTGACCTCCTACATAATAGTGAAAGGCTGTCTGCTTTCCACCTAGTAGGGACAAGACAAGGATGTGTACTCTTACCATTTCTGTTCAGTATTTTTCTGGGAGTTCTAGCCAGGACAATTAGGCAAAAATATAAAATTAAATTAAAGCATCCAAATTGGAAATGAAATACCTATTCAAAGATGGCATGATCTTGTATTTAGAAAACACTACAGAATCCATTAAAAACCATTAGAACTTATAAAGGAGTTTAATTAGAAGGATATAAGAACAATATAAATTAAAAAAAACCACCTGAAATTCTGCACACTAGCAATGAACAAGTCAAAATTGAAATTAAGAAAACAATTCTATTTTAATAGCATAAAAGTAAATTAAATGCTTGGAAATAAATTTAACAGAAAAGTACAAAACTTATACTATGAAAACTACAGAACACTGTTGAAAGAATTTCAAGGAATTTTAATACATATTATTCTGCATCAACCACTTTGTCACTAGAACATTTCTTTTTGTTTCCAATATTTTCTGTGTCTAAAAGTCTCTTTTGCTGTTATTAGCCTTTTTGTTTACACATTACATCTTTATCCAACCTTTTACCTTCATTTGTGTCTTTGAATTTAAAGTCTGTTTCTTGCAGACAACAAATCCTTAGATTTTTTTTTTTTTTTTTAAAGATTTATTTATCTCCCCCTTGCTGCTTGTGCTTCCCATGTCCGTTTGCTGTGTGTGTCTTCCGTGTCTGCTTATCTCCCCCTTGCTGTGAGGTCCCGCTGCATCAGCCCACCGCGCCGCTCGGGCTGGCCTGCCCTCACAAAGAGGCCCCGGGAAGCGAACCTGGGGCCTCCCATATGGTAAACGGGAGCTCTATCAATTGAGCCACACCCGCTTCCCTCCTTAGATTCTTAGATGTCCACCTTTTGAGTTTTTATTCCATTCGCATTTTTTATAATATGGATGGATTTATATCTACAATTTTGTTTTCTCATTTCTTTTATGATCTGGTCTTTATTATTGCCTTTAATTTCTCGCTTTTAAATCTATATTTCTCTGTTAATTTTTAGTGCTTGCTCTAGGCATAATAATATGCATTATTTATAGTTAGTACTGACTTTGGAAATAAACTGGTACAAACTTTCTTTATTCAATGTCTCCTCCTATCCTTTTTGCTCTTGTCAATTACCTCTATCCTTGTAATAAGCAAAACAGTGTTATAATTTTTGCTTTAGTTGTATGTTTCTAAAGAAATTGCAAAAATAAAATGTACATTTAAATAAATATGCATAGATATACAGTATTTTATGTTTACCCACAGATTTACCATTTCCTATGCCTGTATTCCTTCCTGTGGATTTCAGATACCATCTGGTGTCATTTGCCTTATACCCAAAGAGCTTTTTTAACATCTTATAGTGGAGTTCTTTTAGCAACAAATTGTTTTGTCCAATGTCTTTATTTCACCTTTTGCAAGATAGTTTTGCTGGATTTAGAATTCTTGGTTGATGGTTTGTGGTTTTTAATCAGCATTTTGAATATGTAATTCCAGTATCTTTAACCTCCAATGTATCTTATAAAATCCAGCCATTAATCATATCACTGTCCATTTGTTTGTATTTTTGTCCTCCTTGCAAGATCTGCCTGTTTTCGTTTTTTCTGTTTTTTGTTTTGATAGCTTAACTCTGATTGATCCACCTGTGGTTCTCTTTGGTTTATCCTACCTGTAATTCATTGAGTTTCTTGTATCTATAAATTAATAAATTTCATGAATCCGGGAAGATTTTGGCAATTATTCATCTTTCTTCCTTACATTATCTATCCTCTCCTTTTGTTAGAATGCTTGATATTGTTCTATAGATGCCCGAGGCTGTTTATTTTCCTTTAGTGATTTTTCTCTGCTCTACAGATAGCATAATTTCTATTGATCTATCTCAAATTTCACCATGTTTTTTTCTGTCGTCAAATATCTGTTTAGTCCATCTAGTGAATTATTCATTTCAGTATAGTGATTTTCAGTTCTAGATTTCCCAGTTGGTTCATTTTATAGTTTCCATTTTCTTCTGTTGAGATTCCCTACTTTTTGACTCATTAGTAGCATATTTTTGTTGAATTACTTGAATATATATTTAAAACTTTAAAAAAAACATTTAAACTAGCGTCTTTAAATTCTTTGTCTAAGTGCTACATCTAGATTCTCTCAAAATCAGTTTCCAATATCTTCTTTATATCCCTGAATATGGAAAATATTTTTTTTTGCATGTCTAGGTATTTTAGGTTGCTGGCTACTAAATCAAACACCATGTAATAGTTTGGCTTAAACAACAAGAATTTTTTGGCTTATGGCTTTAGGTCTAGAAGTTCAAAATTATGACATCATCAAGGCTATGCTTTTTCACCAAGACTGTGATGTTCTAGGGCTAGCTGCTGGAGATCCTTGGTCATTGGCTTTTCTGTCACATGGCAATGCACCTGGCAGTTTCTCCTGGTTTTTTTTTTTTTTTTTGTAAAGATTTACTTTTATTTATTCTCCCACACACACTCTTGCTGTCTGTGTCCATTCGCTGGGTGACCCTGTGTGTCTGTTTCCTGCCTTGTCTTCTCATCTTTCTCCTCCAGTCTTCACCAGGATTCGATACTAGGGACCTCTGATGTGGGAGAGGGGCACTCTATCACTTGCGCCACCTCAGTTCCTTGTTTCCGGCGTGTCTCATCTTGACTCTCATGTTTCTTTCCCTTGCTGTGTCATCATCTTGCTGCATGGCTCACCTGCACGTTTTTTGTTTTTTTTTTACCAGGAAGTTCCAGGGATCGAATCCAGGTCCCTCCATATGGCAGATGGGTGCCCAACCCCTTGAGTCACATCTGCTCACTGGTTTCTCCTTTCTTTTCCAGGTTCCATTGACTTCTAGCTTCCAGGTGCTCCCTATAGCTTTCTCTCCATGTGTCTGGATTTTATTCTGCTTATAAAGGACTTCAATAGGATTAGACCATACTAATTCCATTGGGCCACCCCTTTACTGAAGCATCCTCATCAGAAGGTCCCATTTATATTATGTTCACACCCATAGGGACAGATTAAGTACATGTTTTTCTGGGGTACATATCTCCAAGCCACCACAGTAGGTAATGCATTATATCAACACTGGAATCGATTTTGATCATCTGAGGGTTGTTTATTTTAGATAATTAACATCCCTGGACTTAGGCTGCTGATTTTGGAACCTACTTTTTTTTATTTTAGATAATTAACATCCCTGGACTTAGGCTGCTGATTCTGGAAACTACTTTTTTGTTTATTTAGGGTCTCTTCTGAACCTGCATAATCAGCTTCTGTTATAGGAAGACAACTCAGATGTTGGTATGAAAGATGGATTGGAAAAAATTTAAATGGAGTCACTGTGGCAACCCAAACATTAGATATAATGGTCTGTCACAGCACTTAAAAATAAATAATTTTGCCATTTGAAGTATCCTTTTGATTTATTTAAAAGGATAAAGTATCCTTTTTGATTTATTAACCCAAGGAATCCATTCCTGTAAATTCAACTAAAAGTTACATTTTATTGAATTCATTATAATAGGGAACTCTGAGTTTCACAAATGAATGCTACTGGCTTATTCTACAAGTGTGGGATGAATCATTCTTACAAATTGGAATCAACTTTCAAGTATATGTTATGTTTATAGACATGAAAATGACAAGTTAGAAATACAAATTATTCCCAGTGCCAGAGATAAAATAACTACCTAAAACAATTTCCCCTGAAGAATTGCTTAAGTATCTAAACTTCACTCTTAAATATAATTTTGTGAGTGTGTTAAATCATTGTCATTTCCAGGAGATTCCTTTATCAGTAATGGATACTATGAGGGAAATACATTAGCCAATAAGTCAAACACTACAGTGTAGATTAAATTATCTAATTGTTTGAGAAAGGAATTCCACATAGAAGAAACAATTTTTATCAAAGATGAATTGAGTAGGATAAACAAGAAAGTGCAAATATGCTTAGTCGTTGTACAAGTTAAATTCCCTTAGTGGACATTACCTTTAGTCTTCCATGCTTAAGCCTCTATAATCATCTCATTCTATGTCTCTCAACAATGTTCAAATGTACTTTTCTCGTCACCTCAGTGAATGATTTACAAATCCTTTAAACAATCATGGCCTCTAATACTGCCATGTATTTGCACATGATGCACTGAAATGTACTGTCCTCACTTCTTCAGCCAAACAAATTTTCTTCTAAGGAATCTCTTGATGCTTTCTGTATTAATTGCCTCTTCATGTCATTGCTTCAAGCACATTCTTTATCAGATGGCATAAAATTATCTAATAGAAAGCAACCTATTGGCCTGAGAACTCCTTGTGCCTAAGGACTGTATTTTTGTTTTGTTTTCATGATAAATTGTAAATACCAAATCCAGGATCTGACTAAAGAGGGGCTTGAAAAATGCTTGCTGATGGACTGTGGTTAACAGGACAAATATGAGAACGCTGTCTCATGAACTATAACAAAGATATAATACTAATTCAGGGCTTTAATAATTTGGTGGATTGGGGGGAAAATACACCAAATGTAATATATGGGCTTTAGTTAGTAGTAGTATTTTTATGATGCTCTTTCACAATTTTAACAAGTTTCAAAACAATGCAAGGTAGTGGTGGTGGAGTGAAGTATGGAACCCTGTATAATGATATGCATGTTTGTTTGGTAAGTTCACAATTTTTACAATATACTTATTATCTATGATTATGAATAATATACTTCAATACAATTTTATCTTAAAAATGCTTGCTGAAAAAAGAATGACTTGTTTGAGAGGTCATGAACTTGAAAACAAAAGATGTAGAAAATTTCTATTTCAGAGGAAAAATAGCTTTTAATAGAGAAGATAGCTCTGTCATCAAAGCCTGTTAAATAGTGAGACTAGTTTGTATATAGTTAAAGGCACACATCTTCATGGAGAGTACAGTGCTAATCCTAACTTTAACACTGATTAGAATCCAGGAAAATTTCATAGAAGAAAAGCAGGTTATAAGATAGGGAAGAACTTCCAGGAAATAAAGCCAGTAGGTGGCATTTAGGTTATGGGAAAATTGAGGAGCTAAGACAGGGACTTCATTTTCCATCCAGAGATCAGACAAAGGCAGGCTCCAAGGGTTTCAAGGCATGGAAGAGGCAGAAATTCATCCACACAAGAGCCAGAAAAATAAATTAGGTTGTAGAAAGGATTGAGGCATTAAAGATGGGAAGGGGAAAAAAATACAATTGTTTATTCATTTTTCCTGATATCCATTAATTCTTTCTCTGTGTTTTCTGTTACCTCCTTGAACATACTGAATATCATTTTTAAAGTCTTTTTCCAGTATTTCCAAAAGTCTTTTCTTTGTTGATGGTTTATGAGTTTTTATCTTGTTTCTCTGAATGAGCCACGATTTCCTTTTTGTCTTGTAATCTTTTGTCTCACACTGTACATTTTAATATTTTAAACTGTTAACTCTGAGATTTAGTCCCTCAGCTGTCTATTCCTTGTGTTTGTTTCCAGCCAGTGACAGAACAGATTTTCTTGAGCGCCAAGAGCTCACAAAAGCAATTGAATCAATAAAAAAAAAAAAAACTTACCTTTCACAGTATTTGCAAATTGGCTCTGCATTTGGCTGGTGCTCTCCTTCAGAGTTTAAACCTACTATGGTGAAGATCTGCCTGAGGTAAAAGTGTGGGGTCCTCTCAGTCTTTTCTGAGCCTGTATTTTATCCTGGGCTTGCACTAGTTCCTGGGTCATCTGAATGTCCCCTTTTATGCCTATGAAGTAGACTTTCCCTCATTCCCAGGTGCTCTATTGTATGTCTTAGAGATGTCAGTCATTTGTCCCAGGCCACATTTACTTGTTTCTTTCACAGCTTTAGCTGTCTGCAAGCTGCTTCTGCCTGGAGCAGGTACCCTAGACAAATTTCCTGATTCTAATTTTCAAGCTGCCACCTAGTAGATTGGTACCAGCATAAAGGCACTTCAGTATGTGCATGTAGTTACACTGCTCCATCCAGAACAGGGACAGGGCCCCACAGCATGCAAGGGAGGGGTTGAAAGAGGGTCACCAAAAGTGCCTTGAGATTCTCCTACCATGTTTTAAAGCTGCTTTTCTTGGTTCAGCATTCGCCTGGTTATTGCAATCCTTTAACTGTTTTCCAGAATTTTAAGGATGATGGCTATGCCAGTTTTGCTAGTTGTTCAAAGATTCTGTGGGGAATAGCAGCATGGAGTATCTCATGGGACCATCTTGTTGACCAGAAATCTTGGTTTAACTTTCATGAAGAATGTTATTTGGGCAGAGGATGATGATAAGTCTTACTTGTCAGTGAAACCAATTATCCACAAAATCTTAGTTAGAACTGACTCACAGCATGAAAAGAATTAGAGCATTCACAAAAAACACATAGAAATGGAGTGTAGGGAAAAGCCTCTGCCAATTTACTGTTGAGAAATTCTAGAATATCAGTTGTTATTACCTTCCAATATCTGTTAATATTTAATGTGTTTCAGGGAAAGAAAAATTAAGGTGTTTTAGAAGGCATGTCCCTTTCTGTAGAACCACCACCAGAAGTAAAATAACTATGCTAGCCAAATACTTAATGATGCCAGAGAAAAGATGGAATGAACAAAGAGCCAACTTGGGACTGAATTCGTTATACGGACTAAACACCCAGATGTATATCATGAATAATGGATGAACAAATGAAAGAATGAAAAATGAACATGCACTAAATATCATCCTGTTGCCAGGTTTACATTAGGCATTTTTACAAGTGTAATATCAATTACTGCTCTCAATAGTTGTATGACTTATTTTCTCTATTTTGTGAATAAAATCATTCAAGCTCAAAGAGTGATTCAGCTAAGATCACCTTTTTATGAAGAAAAAAAAAAAAAAATCTTCTGATTGCAAGTCCCATTCTGTTTTCTTCATTCCTTTCTACCCCTATTCTCTTATTGGCTCTACTGAAAGGCACATGTGTCCTTGGGGAACCATCAGAGCTCTGAGGTGGCCAAGAGAAAAGTAACAAAGAATAAATTCACTTGTATCTAAATTTAGCCTGAAGTAGAATTCCAATAAAAAAATTCAGGAGTTCTTCTTGGAATTATTTGACTGCTGTATGTTTTAGAATAAACTTGATTATTGTATCACACTCTAAGCTATTCAATTGTGAAAGGATGAAATTGATAGCATATGATAAAGCATCTATAGCATCTTTCCAATTAATTGCTATGAATACAGTTCTCCAAGAAACTCATTGTATAAGCTCAAGAGATAAATTATATAACATCAAACTTCAGCTTTCATTTATAGTTTGTTAGTTTGGGACTCTGAAAATTGACACATATTCAAAATATAGAAATATAATCATTTTGTACTGTATTAGTCAGCCAAAGGGGTGCTGATACAAAATACCAGAAGTTGATTGGTCTTTATAAAGGGTCTTTATTTGGGGTAGAAGTCCACAGTTACCAGGCCATAAAGCGTAAGTTTCTTCCCTTACCAAAGTCCATTGCCACGTGTGTGAACAAGGCAGCTACCGACGTTTGCCAGGGTTCAGGCTTCTTGGGTTCCTCTCTTCCCAGGGCTGCGTTTCTCTCCAGGCTCAGCACCTCTGATTCCTCCACAAGGTCAGCTGTAGACTATGAGGCTTGTCTCTATCCTGGGGCCTTCTCTCCTTCCTCACCAGAACTCCAACATCAAAACTGCTCCAACACTGTTCTTTGCCATGCATTTTATATTTGATTCCCCCACCCAGCAAGGGGTGGGCCTCAACGCCCTACTTACATGGCCCCGTTAATGCCCTAATCATAACTTAATCATGCTCAGATTAGCAGACCAGTTTACAAGCATAATCCAATATCTATTTTTGGAATTCATAATTACATCAAATTGCCAAACTGCTACATGTACTGAGTAAAAATAAACTTTCTTTTTCTTTAGTACTTAGAAATAAGCCTAGAAGCAAATATATCATATATACTCACTCATAAAATAGATTATGTAAATAACAATTCAGAAGCACAAATGGAATGTTAAATATTAGCCTTAGAAATATTGACTGCAAAGAAAAATGTGTCTAAAGACAAAAACAGTGAGAATAAAGCATTCTTTGAAGTGAAATAATCAAGATCCTCTGTAAAAAATAAAATCTGAGAGTCCAAAAGTTAGAACATAGTAGAAAGACAAAATAACATTTAAAATGTAATTTAAATAAAAACAAATATTATATACATATTTACTACAGTAGTTTATATCATTTTAATAAGGCTATATTTATTCTGATCTTTGAATTTACAAATAGAACAAAACCATATATTCAAAAGCATAGCAATTTGAGTTTCTTTAAATCAGGGCTGCTTAACTTTTTTTGTTCCATGGACCCCTTTGTCAGTCAGATGAAAACCATGGACCCTTTACAAGTCCACACTAGATTGTGCATTATTTAATAAATATACCACACCTGCACCAACACAGCCCCACAAGAATATGTTTTTTTTAAATTTCAATTCAAGCTGATGGACCCTGGTTAAGAACCCCTGTTTAAATATAGTTAATGCAATTTTTCTTGTTATATTGTAAAAAAAATTTTCACATAGATTCCCATGAATTTTCAAAGTTATGGAAGAAGTATTTATTCATGAATCAAAACAAGCAAATAGGTGCTTACTTAGTATTTAATTTTCTGTTAAATAAATGCTATTAAAAAAAAGAAAGATTTTGGCAATTGATAGTGATTAATCAAGCTAATTAGGCAATGAAATAATTAAATGTGTGTAAGAAAAAAATGATTCCTTTATATGGTTTCTTTCTGTTCTCTGATAAAGCAATTTTAAGATTCTTTATTGGATATTTAAATTTTGTAAGCTATATTTTTAAGTATTAAGATATTTAAATGTAAAATTTTAAAAATAGAAAATAAATATGATAAGACTAATTAAACCCCTATTACTTATATTTAATATAAACAGCAATGGTATGTTTCTTTCTGGCCTATGAGACAGTATAATATTTTTCTTTTTCCTTTTCCAATACAATATTTCACTGAACTGCATGAGGCATTTAGGACATTCTTCTTTTATGTAGTAGAACTGAATACAGTCAAACATGAAATTCTCTTTGAATAGCAGTTCTGGTCTTCTCAAGACCCACGTTACAGTGATTCCTGGTGTCAAAATGATGAAATCAAAATAATTATTCTCTCAACAAAAGTGTTTGAACATGGATTACTTAGGATTTCACTAACTAGCAACAGCAGATTTTTCAGGCTTACAGGAATTCATTTCCAGCTCTTCAAAAATGCCCTTCTACTATATATCTACAGGCTTGTTTTGGTTGGTCAACTATGGCAATCAGGCCCTTTGTATCTGTAAATTTATCAGATAGGCTGTCCATGTCTAAACATCCCAAAGCACACTGGATGTTATCATAAGATAATCTCTTTCTCAGGAAAAATGGTTTTAAAACACAGGGGTAATTTGAACTTGTGAAATTGAAGTTGGATTATAAATACACATTGCAGTTTTGGTAAAGAAATTGGTTGTTCTGTTTAACTTCATTGCCTTTTTCTGGTGACCTTTTTGTTTTTGTTTTTTTTTCCCATTCTGAAGCAGTTTTATTTCTAAAAATGAGCAAGTTTTTGCTGCAATCTTCACATAACATTAAAAATTTTAGGTATTGTCATTCTATCCTTTTCTAGGCTCTTTCTGGCCTCTTCAAAGATCAAACAGTTTTGGGGAACTAGAATATAAATTTCTGTTTCATTGTAGTTCTATCCAGTCTCACCCTCAACGTATTTCCAAATTACAGAAAGGTCTTTTTCTTGTTCCACATTTTGAAAATGTCAGGCCAACATTTTAATGTCTTTTCCATATCTAGCAAAAATGATAGCCATTTTGTAGGCACATATATACGGATGCTATTTCTTTCCATATTTATAAAGTAAAAAGTTTGATTATGTGTTCCCTCATGTTTTGAGAAAACTGAAAAGTGACCCAAAAAGTTTCATTATAAAAGTATCAATATTGCAGAAAGCAAATCGCATTCCTTTTTAGCAGTGTGTTGTACAAGGTGTGCAGGATATTTAGCAGGTAAGCCCTTTTCATTTTGGGGGTAAGAGGTTTAAACACAATGAAATTTGCAAAAATTTTTATTTTCACTGTCTGCTGAATATGCAGATACAAATGCAAAGTATTGTTGTATTTGGATGAGATAACATTTTATTTTACCTTTCCCACTATTTCATTAAAGTCTTCACAAAAATTAAGACTTCATTTTTTCAAATCAAAGTACCTAAGAGCTCAGAACATTTTGTTGTTACTGATACCACACATCACTTGTCACACTGTTGAAAGCATAATCATTGGTAAGATCTAACAGAATCTACAATGCATGAGGCCGAAGTGTCTGACAAAATCCTCCTTTTGTTCACCCGCAGGACATTACAGTTCCAACTTCTGATTCCGTTAATGTAATTTTACAGAGCTTCATGGAATAATCAAGGGAAAAATACACTAATACTTGATCATTGTCCTGGAATGTCCAAGGTAATTCATTGACCACTATTTTCAACTGATCATTTGTGTTTTATGGATAAAAAATTGATTGGTTTAGAAGTATTTTCCTGACTCATGAGAGCTTTCTGAGATTTAATCTGCATGCATGCTTTCAAATCCCCTTCTCCACTATTCTTTTCTGCATATTGTGCAGAATGATATGATTAGGTTGTCTCCCTAAAGCAGTTGTATGTCTCCTTCATCTGCCATTAAAATAACTGTTATTGAGACTTCTTTTTTGATAATATCTGGGAAATACTGATGTTGGTATTGTAATTATTCTTATTATCATGGTCTGAACTTTTAGAAAACATGGTCATGATATTCATAAAGTTAAAAATTAAACTAGCATGAGAGACTGAATATACAAGCAGAAAAGGCCAGGCCACATAAAACAATAGGACTCTAACAAAAATCTCTTCAGTAACCAGCCCGGAAAGCCAAACCACAACATTAGCAGCACTCAGTCCATCAGCCCAGAAGTGTTAGGACTTGGTCAATAACTGTGAGCTTTCCTAAGTTTTGCCCTGCTTCCAAATCAGGACCAACCAGAAAAAGCCAAATATGCTCCCCAGACCAATCACACAGGACTCCCACCTTTCAGTTAACCTGTGTCCATGACAACAACCTTCAAGTAGAGCATACCTTAAGTTTCCCCACTTTTTTTTTTCCCCACCCACTATATAGCTTTCCCACTCCCCTGCCTGTCTGAGTTTCTGTCAACATAAGTGATGGTGGCTGACTCCCTTAACATAGCAAGCTCAGACTAAATAGCTTCTGTTTGTTTGCATTTGGATTGTCTTCATTTATTTCCACTAGTGCTATCTCAATACATAGCACAACAATTAATCCACAGGCAAAGTCTAAGACAGATTACTAATGCTCATGATTACAAGGCACTAAAGTTTCACACTTAATCTTATCCAACAAAGGATTATCTATCACTGTGAACTGAAAATCATGGTTGTCAATGTCAGTCAGGAGTGAAAACAACAAAAGTGAAAGACAGATAATCTATGCCATACTTGTTTACACTAAAAACAGTTTTGACTTCGTTCCTTTTTTCAGGTCTGCCTTATGGGTTTAATATTTTCCCCACAACCTGTCTGGTCCAAAAACCAAGATTGTTGTATCCCAGGGAAGGGGTTTCCCAGGATGCAAGACTTTTAGTGCTAAAACCAGGACAGTCCTGGTCAAACCTGGAAAGTTGGTCACCTTATTATTTTGTCATATCATCCAACCATGAATGCAAGCTAGAAAAATCTATCAGACGTCCATGATTCCTGTTTCACTCATCATATCCAATCAGTCTGCAAGTCCTCTTAATTTTAACTCCCAGAGGCTGGACCGCTATGAAGTTAATGTACTGTAAACATGTGGCCTCTAACACGCAGGGACCTTGGGAGAAGCTTTGGGAGAAGTGCTAATAATGTGTTCATATGTTCACATGTTTTTCTAAAGTTTACAAAAGAAACCATGAGTTAGGATGGCTGTCCCCATAGTGATTGGTCCTACATCATACTTCCCTTCATGTTGGGTAGTATTAGGGAGGCTCAAAGCATGTTTGGAATTCAGCTAGAGTATTTGGGTTGGAAATACTTTGTCTTCAGTTTTTGAAATATATTGATATGGTTTTCAGTTGTTTCTGTGAATGGCTACACGGTTGCTAGCATTCCTGCTCTGGCAGTGGTTTCCTGAAGTACACCTACCACCCAATGTGCCTGCCCACCCACCATCAAAGCACAAAGCTGAAGGGCCAGTGTCTCATCACGTTATATTTCCACTGGCATCTGGCACTGGAACTATAAGGTTGAAGAAGTTTTAACATGGACAGAATCAGAAGCTAATGTGTGGAAAATTCTTCCACTTACCAAACACATAATTTTAAGAGTACTTGGTTCCCATAAATGCCTTATCAAAACATAAGTTATATCCTGTTTTATATAAGCATGTACAACTATAAAGACACCATACTTTTTCTTTTTTGAAGAAAAAAAATGCATGAAATGAAATTAATCAGAATTCCTATGTTTGAAGAGCACAGACTTGTAGCAGTACTATAAATAGCAAATAAAACTGTAAAGTCACAGGTTCTTCTGCATACAAACTATCAATAAAAAATGTTGATCTATAATAAAGTTTTAATTTCATCCTAATCTCTCCATAGAAAATATGGTTTCAGAATTGTCATACGAAGATATTAGAGAGCATGCAGCCAAAATGTGAAAGGAAAAATATTATAGAGGTGTGTCAGGCAGCTAATTCATAAAAAATATGTTTTCTGGATTTTATGTAATTTTTGGTATTCATTAGCTTTTTAAAATTAGGTTTCATGATTTCTTTCCTCCTTTTAAATAAATATTTACTTCCATATCCGATTGGCAATTTTCAATGCTTTTTCTTAGAAAGGGCCCCAAATTTGTATAAGCTCAAGCCTTACTAAACTGGCTCTGCCCCTGCTGTTCCTAAGCATCCCTGCAACATCTCATTTTCACCCTCCTCTCTCCAGTTCAGGAGTTTATTCTCTTACATTTAGACCAGACTCCAAATAACATGTCTGACTCCCAACTCTCTTCACGTCAGTTAATCTTCTCTGATGCTGGTCAAGATTATTGTTCTAAAATATAAATTCAAGGTGTCATTAAAATTCTACACTTAACATTTGCTGTCCCCAAATCACCAGGCCCATGGTGCTTAGCAGCTGCAGCCCCATGCAGAACTATCCACCGAGCTTTGAGCGTACTGTTCCTTCTCCCTGTGAGGTAAAATATGAGAAGTCTTTCAAGGTCAAGCTCAAATATTACCTACTCAATGAAGATTTGCTCAATTTATCCACCAGATATGTGTTCCTCAAACATCTTATATACTTTTTCACTTCAGCACTTTTCACTGCATTACCTTATTGAAACATCTGTATCTCATGCTAATTAATGAGTGTTTTTAAGCAGCCTCTTCACCTTGTCATTGTGTCTTGAGTCATCCTGGAGCTCAAGTTAGCATCCATTCATTCACTCATTCATCTTACATACAGATGGAGAACCTCCTATATGTGCAAGACATTCTTTGGGGTACTTGGGATAAAGCAGGTAGTAGGCACTCAAATATTATTGGAAATTAATGAGTTGAACTTTTATTTTGTCATAAATTAAGATAACATTTCACCTTTAGTCCTAGTTCCTTCATGTCATTGAGAAGCACTAATACATAGAGCTGACAGACATTGTTTCCTTTTATGTTTGGAGGAGCAGCTGTGATCTAAAAATAGGTCTGAACTAGGAGCAAAAGACCTGGATTTGAGTGTCTGTGCTATATTTAATGCCTGTGGATCATGAGCAAGACATGTAAACATCTCGGGTAGCAGTTATCTTCTCTTTAAAATGAAGAAAAAATTTCATACCTCATAAACCTACTTTAAGAATTAAAGGATCTAATATAATGGGAAGGGCTTTGCTAGCCATCATTTTACATAGATGTTAAAGTGCAGTTGTTTCCAGATAAAAGTGTTATTGCTCTTCTTCATCTGGTAACATTTTTCATCAAAACTTTCAACAGTAAATCACTGATTTACTATGCAGCAACTATCACTTGCTTAATCCAACTCACTTCTCAGAGACAATGAAATTGAACTGAACTGGAATGCAAAGACTTATTAAATGATAGCCATGGCTCAACAAGGAAGGTCAAACTAGAACTATAACTTTGGGTATTGTAACTTATGCATGCTATTTTAACCAACACATTTATGCTTGATATTGATCAGATAAAAGGAAAGGTTTGGTCTCACAATTTTAGTTAATTATAAGACCTGTCCAAATGTTTTTTCTTCTTTTTGGAGCACCCTTTCTTTTGGGAACTGACAAGGTCCAGATCGAGGCCTATTATCTCCACTAGAGAAGCAAAGAAGTTAAGTACTAATCCAAAATTTTAGAGAATTTCAAGCCATGTCTCCTTACCAACTACAAGAAAGTTATTGTGTACCATTTGTTCAACATAGAAAAAGAAAATAAGTACAACTTTATATGGTTTAGAATAATGAGAATCTCCCCGCCCCCGGAACCTATCAGTACTCCTCCCACTTCTTTTGCTGAGAAATCCCTGGCTCTTCTTTTAGGGAATGGCTGTGCGTGCACTTATGCACACTTCACAGGGGAATTAACCTCACACTCATGTTTGCTGGGGTGGGCATGTGACCCAGACCATGTCAACCGGGTCTCTATTTCAAATAAATAAAAATTTAGAGTCCCTTCCTCTTAAGTGGTGAAACTGAAAAGATATGAATCTTGTAGCTGCTGGTGGCAATGAATGCACTAAATTTTAAAAATTAAAAAAAAAAGAAAAGCTACACAGAGATATCTGCAACAAACATACAGAGAGAAACAGAAGCAAAACACTACAGTAACTGGAGAGGTGATAAGGTAAGCTACTAGAGATCAAATTCTCCTACATAGATTGGAATTTCAAAGTTAGCCACATGTACATAATGAAAACAATGAGAGGCGAGGGAAAGTTCAAGCAATAAATCTACATAAAGAAGAGATTTAGGAAAAGATATTAGATTAAGCAGTTGCTGGACCAGAAAACAGGCCCAGGGAAATAAAGTACATTCCAGGAGATGTGAAGATTTTGTATATTTCTGTGATGCAAGCTGTGTTGAATATTCAAGCCTTCGAAAGTCAACCCTGCTGTTCTGTTCAATCCACTATGAATCAACCATCAGAAAATATGAAGTCTCCATCCCCTGTGGCATACTCGGCTTTGGCTCTATTTGAAAAAAAAAAACAAAAAAACAAGACTCATAGTCTTCTTTCTTTATTCTTCCAAAGTGGTGTGAATGCTAACGTTCTCATGATCCTTGAGTTCCTTACAGCCAAGAGAGGCCACATGTCCCAATTATGGTCAGTGAGATATTTGTGGATTTCCCTGGTTGGAGGGAAGAATTCTGGGAAAGATATTTAATGGGACAGCCTCAGTTTGCAAACTCCTTCAGGCCCTTGCCCTTCTTTGCATTTCCATGCTTGATTCATTGAGCCAAGTGGGTCTTTCTCCTTTTTTCCCCCACCCATTGCAACTGCATCATTAGCAGATTATCCTAGAAGTTTCAAGAAAAGTCCTCTCCCTTCCAGGAACCGTTGTCTTTCTACTAATATATTTTGGTTGCAGATGGAAGTAAAATAATTGTATCTGTTTGCGGCCAGTTTTCCTTCTTTTGGAGTGGCATATTTAGTCTTTCTGAACATTGTTAATATTCATGTCAGTGAAATATTAAGGAATATGATTGAATTGTACTTATTTGATAACTATTACAGAATGAAAGGATTGTAAACCATTTTTATTACACCGTTGAGAAAATTTAATTTTCCCCATCTCTTTAAATCTTAACATCTTGATTTAAAATCAGATAACTAAAACTATTTCAAAATTAATTGTATTACATAAGTGAAAGGAGTAATTGCCTTAGTCTCTCGGAGCTGCTCTCATAAACACCACACAAAGGGTTGGCTTAAACAATGGGAATTTATTGGCTCACTGTTTTGAGGCTGGATTCCAAAATTAAAAAGTCAGCAAGGTGATCCTTTCTCCCCAAAGTCTAACACTCTGGTGGCTGTCAGTGAGCCTTGGGGTTTTTCGGCTTGAATCCTTGCCTCTTGTCAGTATGGTTCTGTCTCCTCCTTTCTCTTCTGGTTCCTTTGACTTCAGCCTCTGGCCTCTCCCTGTGGCTGTCTCTCTCTAGAGCCTCCAGTAATCCAGATTAAGACTTACCCTCATTCACTTGGGCCACATCTTAACTAAAAATAGTATCTTCAAGAGATCCAATTTTGTAGGTACTCAGATTAAGATCAATAACATTTCTAAATTGGGGTACATAATTCAACTGACCACAGCATGAATCCTTCCTTTTTCCTTCCTTCCTCACTTTCCCTCCAAACATTCTAAACTACCAAGGAGCAAAGCTCTTTTTCCCTGAGAAAATAATTCTTAAAAGCTGAATTTTAGCCTTCTTCATTTTATACTGATCTAACAAAATATGATTAGAGTCTAAAATTGGCATTACAGATTCCGAAATCAAGTATAATTTCTTTTTTAGAGGAAGTTTATTTCTATGTTACATAGGAATTAAATGTTTTTAATTTAAAAAAAAAAAATAAGCAAAACTATATTGTGATCTGTTTTCCTCTACCAAGTGTTTCTAAAAACGGTCAACATATCTCATATCTTCATCTTCTTAAAGTTATTGTGGCATTAATTTATCTTTGGGTTACTGGCATAGCTTTCTTTCTCAATCTTTTGTTGTGAACATGTATTACATAGGTATATGATATTTAATTTTAATAACTTCAGATTTCTCTTCCGTATATGATATTTAATTTTAATAACTTCAGATTTCTCTTCCATATAAAAGTAAAGTTATTGATAATGGACTCCTTCCTCATCTGCCTTCCAATATCACCATCCATGTTCTCAAAATAGATATATGATCACTTCTAGTTTAAAAAAAAAAAAAAAAAAAAAATCACATGGACTTTCTCCACATTGACGTCCTGACCTGAATTCACATAGTTTACATTTTTTTTCCTGTAAGCTAGGTCTGATCTTGTCACCTAATATACTGCTCCATGAAAGCAAGTCACAATACATTTTCCTCATTTCTCCTATTCTTCATCCTTTTCTGCTTCCCATACTTTTTAGCTTTCAATTATAGTATATCTCTTTATAGGTTTTTTGGTTACATGGATTTGCATATTTGTTATATGAAAAATCTGCATTTTCCCCTCTTTGTTTCATTTCCCAAATAGTCCCTTAAATTCCTACCTACATCCCAAAACCCAGCTCAATTGTCACATTGTTGCTTTCCCTGCTTTTAATTGTAGGATATAAAAAGATAAATATTTATTGCTTCAAATTATCTTTTAAGGCATATCAGTAACATAGCACTCATCCATAGTAAAGGGATTATGTTTGAAAGACAATTCTGAACTTCCAGGAAGATGGAGGATTAGAGAGGCAGAGGGATCACTTCTCTCCTAGAAAATTAGCTAGAGGAAAGGTGGAGACTGTCTAGAGGACTGTTTTGGGGCCTAGGTTTTGAGACCAAGAGGAGGCTAGACACCACTCAGAAAAGAGGAGTGAAGGAAAGGAGTCTTGGCTGGCTGGAAAAGTCCCAGATGCAAATCCTGTGTGAACGCCACTGTTTATAAGAGGAAAAGAAATGGTCTGTGTTCATCTTTTGTACCCGTCCCATTCTGTACTTGTAGATGTTGTCCTTATATGTTTAACTTAGAAAAGAATGTGTTTAAAACAAACCACTCCTTGTGTTGAATTAGCTTTAAGTAGCCACTTTATAAATGGAATTTCTTAAACATCTAATCAGAAGAGAAAATTGTCAGAAAGAGCAACTTCCAGGAATTGAACACTTAATGGAAAATCAAGGTAAGTCAAGCCCTCATCAGGTGTTTGAGAAGAGAAGAGAACTGGATGATTTTAAATGTTTTAGTTCTGGATGGCTTCAAGCTCCCTTTCTATGCCTTCCATGGGAATGAGTTTATTATCCACATTCTCCGCCATGGTGTGGCCAAACCCCTTCATTCAATTATCAAACTACAACATAACTTGTATCTTGATTCTGAAATATGACACATGATCTTGGGATTAGCACAATATGCTTGGATTTGAAGGAGATTGGTAAAAGCAGAGTCTTACTACTACTTTCGGGAACTTTCTTGGTTGGTTTACTGAAGGATGGATTGAATATCTTGTCATTCCTTGGATGTGCTGGGGACAACAGGAATGAACAGGCGCATACTTGGCACCCTGCCCTATGTGGGAACCCAGCAAAGCTGTGCACTCAAGTATCGTCAAGGGAAGCTTTCTGTGAACCGAAGCTCTCAGGCAAGGTCACGTACACCAGTCAGAAAGGGCAAATGTCTACGTCTTAATGTCTGTACCTAGCATGTGTGAGAGGGAGACTGGGACTTCCTTGGTGTGAGGATTTGCAATTCGTCAGCTGTCAGGGCATACTGCCCTTGTCTCCCTGCCATCGGAGACGGGCACGCAGCCCATTTGAAGGCATGCAAAGGGCCATCTGCCCTGACACTGCCAGGCTTTTCCTACTACTGAAGGAGCCATGTATCCTGAACACCCGCTTTCAAGGACAATCTCCCCCTTTCTCTCGCAGTGGTCCTCCCAGCAGCAGCCCCCAGGAAATTCTGGCTGGAGCACAAGGAGACTTTGGGGAGATCCTGCTTCAGTGTGTGTGTTTATTTGCACGGGTGAGTGTGCATGAGTGTGTGGGGGGGCTCATTTCCAGAGTGGGTTCCCTTGGGTTGTGTTGCTAACGAGGCTCCTCCACTCTAGATGCAACCCTTTTATAGATTAATTTCTCTGTCAATTCGCTTGTCATCTTAAGTACATATTCTGTTCTTCCACACCTCATAATTACAAGGGATTTTTCTTATGTACTCCCTGCATGTGAATAACATGTAATTCTGCTTCTTACAGAAGTTATTACCAAGCCTCATTATTTTCAATATTATTTGGTTTATTATGCA
>JAQZBX010033853.1:0-25215 GCA_029593785.1 Cabassous unicinctus
TTTACAATTAAATTCCATTTCCTACTATGCCAGTCCAATTTCCCCAAAAGTTTGATGTATTACAACTAGAATAACTGATTATACCACAGGACTCTGGCATCTGCAGCCTTTGCCAACTCTCCCAAGAAAAAAGGGGTTTCCTCATCTTCCTGCAAAGTAAAAAGATAAGGCCTCTGATATCCTTTTTAGAATTCCAAGTCCTGTTTAAAAACTAAATGTTCTAACCAACGAAAATTTGAATGGATTTTCACTGAACAAAGTCCTACTGGATGAGGCCCATCACCTTATCAGATCTGTGATATTTTGCTTGAGATTGGATGGAAAGTTGTGTATTGTACCAGACTCATTAAGGAGGAATTAAAGGTTTTTGGACAATGTGACATCCAAACTTCAAATTCAGACCTATTCCACCCGACTAGAATATCCATTTTTTAATAAGTTTTTAACTCCATGATAGGGAAATAAATGGAAAGTTGCCTTAGAGTTAAAAAAATAAAAATAAAAAAGAGAAACCCATTTCCTCTCAGTGAGCTGTGGAACACAAGGACTTCAAAGTCAAATGAAATAATGCAACTGATTGTTTATATGAAGTATCCACACACCACACTGAGAGAAACCAGACATCCAAAGAAAGGTACAAAGCAAGGTTCAGTTATGGTGGCACAAGCGACTATGCCCCAACCTTTCTTCCAAGGATATTCTCCAGACTGATCAGGAAAAAAATCATCAAGAAGTTACTTTAACCATCATTATTTTAATCTGAAGGGAAACAGTAGGGCCTTGCAAAAGTTATTACTTTGAGAGTTTGGCTAGATTAGATCAATTTATTAATGTTAAAAGCAACAATAATGCATTCTTGATCATGAACTTTTCAAATATATATATTTTTAAAGAACTAAAACAAAGTTAAAATTTTGTGGTTTTGAAAACAAGGAAAGGTAGTTCAATTCACTTAGTGCCAAATAACTTTCAATAATTAAGAAAATCATTTATTATCTTATATTCGCTAATAGCATATCATCTCTAATAAGAAAAGGTGCCAAAATCTTAAGCCTAGTACTGACACCTTAAACCAAATCTTACCAGTAAAGGACTAAACGCTGGTCAAGAGGAAGAGAAAGATAGAACTATGCATCTTTCATAGGGAAAACGAAACCTGACAGCAAGATGGCAGAAATGTTAAACCGTGGGTACAAATATACTTTTCTTAAAACAAAAACAAACACCAAAACCAAGAAATTGCAATCACAATTCAAACCATTGTAAGTGTATATTTTCTACTAGCTCGTGACTGTTATTAAAATTTTAAAGGAAAAAATCAATTTAAGCTTTTTTACATTTTAATCCATAAGAAATATTCAGTAACAGATAAATAGAGCATTTGTTGCATATTAATGGATGTGTGGCTTCTTATGCTTTCCATCCAAATTAGGGGTAGAAATCCCCAATTTATTTTCAATGAGATTTAACTGTAAAGTTACATTAAGTGTCTACACAAAATCAATACTTTCTGCAGCCCAATTCTATCTGAAAATATTAACAAATAGTGAAAACTTACAATGTTCTGTGAAAATGGTAATTCATAATGTAGAATCACCTTTAGATATTAATTCACAAATATAAATATACACCTTGTGTTTATGACAACTCTACGAAAACAGACTCAAAAGTAAAGACAATACTGGAGACAAGAAGCAACCCATTTTCCCTCATCTTGCATCCTATTAAAGGGAAAATAAGTTTCTGATGCTTCATAAATATTCTTAATAGTTCGGGATGGTCTTAACAATGAATCATTCTTACTGACCCTTTAAAGCCTCCAGCGTTTCAGATGGACCATTTTCAACTCTAGAAGTGTGTGTCCTGTAACCAGTAATGCTTATTTATGTCCTCTCTTCTCTAGATCCGGGAGTTTTTTTACCACAGCCTGGTGGTTCATTCTGATTCTAGCAAGCTTCCTCCAGTGACTCCACTGGAAAAGGTGTAGGTGATTTCTTCACCATTCAGAGTCATCACATACCCTCCAAGGGCTTTTACTTGCCAATACAAGTATCCCACTTCTTGATGTATGTCACATGGATATGGAGACCAGCTTTTCTTGACTCTTATCTGGCAGAGCCAAGAGCGCTAATACTTTATAACCAGCACTGCCAGTCGGTAAAATTGTAGTGGTTTCCAAATATCTGAAGAGCAACCTGCTTGACCATCCCTGAATGGGAGCTGGACACGATAATCCCCCGGGTTTTCTCGGTGTAAGAAACGTGGGCTTTCACCTTCTACCATTGCCCATGCTGTATACTCAGAAAATGGCCTATGGATCACTCCTAGTACAGGTTTTGCCATTTACAGCCACACACACCATGGTAGTGACATATTGGTGAAGGTCCTCTGTTTAATCCTGTGTCATAACAAGTGGGCCAATCCAGACAGTAACACTTTCTGTTGGCACCTCTTTAGGGGTAGTTATTTCCTTTGGGATATCTTCCAGAATATTCTGAACCCATAAGATAACTTCCTTATCAGCTGCATCCACTATGTTCCTCAATATTTATCTGCTCACTGGAGAGGGCAGTCATGAGCAAGTAGAACATCTTGAGGTTGGAGAGCACGTTGCCGCTAGTCATCTTGTCAGCTTAAGCCAGCGTCTTCTCCTTGGAATTTTCATGCAGGGCGTTGTTCTCTCCAATGCACCGCCAGCAGCTAGCGCAGGTTCACAGCGCCCCCTTCAGCCAGATGACGGCCCTGCTGTGCCACCGGGCTTGCCTCCTAGCTGGAAGAGGCTGAAGAGACCCGCAGGCAAGGAAGTCCAGGGTAGAGGTGGTACAGCACACCGAGCCCCAGCAGGCAGAACAGGGTCATCTCCAGCAGGGAAAGGCAGTTGCCTATGGGGGCCATAATGGGAGGCCTCGCCGTGCTCCCAGGCCCACTTCCTGTCTCCCACAGGCCCCATGACGCCCTTACGTCCTAGGCCGAGCCGCCATGGTCTGAAGTCCTCCGGGACAGCGCGGAGCAGGCTCCTTCGCCGGTGCGTGTCCAGACTTCCACCTTCACCAAGGCCTCGAGGTGAAAGCTTATTTTAATGGCAATTTTATAAGGGTGAAATGCTATCCCATTGTAGTTTAAATCTGCATTTTCCTAATAGTGATGTTGAACATTTTCTCATATGATTTTTGACCCTCTGTATTTCCTTTTCGAAAAATGTCTTTTCAAGTATTTTGCCCACTTTTTAATTGAGTTGCTTGTCTTTTTATTATTGAGTCATATGATTTCTTTATATAACATGGAAATCAAACCCTTTTTGGATATATGGTTTCCAAAAATTTTCTTTCCCTTCAGTAGTCTGCCTTTTTACCTTCCTGCAAAAGTCATTTGAAGTGCAAAAGTCTTTAATTTTGAGGAAATCCCAAGTGTCTGTTTTTTCTTTCAATGCTTGTGCTTTGGGTGTAAGGTTTAAGAAACCACCACATATGAGATCTGAAGATGTTTCCCTATATTTTCTTCTAAGATTTGTATGTTTCTAACATTTATGTTTAGGTCTTTGATCCATTTTGAGTCCATTTTTTGTATAAGGTGTGAAATAGCAGTCCTCTTCATTTGCATATAGACATACCGTTCTCTCAGCACTATTTGTTGTATAGATTTTTCTGGCCTATCTGGGAGGGCTTGACAACCTTGTCAAAAACCACTTGAATATAACTGTGAGGGTCTACTTCTGAATTCTCCATTTGATTCCATTGGTGACCATGTGTCTCTTCATGCCAGCACTGTGCTGTTTTTACCACTGTAGCTACGTAATGTGCTTAGAGTCAAGACGTGAAAGCCCTCCAATTTTGATTTTCTTTTTTAAGATGTTTTTGGCTATTTAGGTCCTTTACCCTTCTAAATAAAGTTGACATTGATGTATCCATTTCTGCAAAAAAGGCTTTTGGAAGTTTTATCGGGATTGTGTTGATTCTGAAAATCATTTTGCATCGACTTGACATCCTAATAATTGTCTTCTAGTACATGAATGCAGAATATCCTTCCATTTATTTAGATCTTTGGTTTTTCAGCAGTTTTATATTTTTCTGGATAGGAGTCATTTATGTCCTCAGTTAAGTTTATTCCTATGTACTTGATTTTTTAGTCACTATTGTAAATGAAAATTTTTTTTCTGACAATTTTCAGATTGCTCATAACTGGTGTACACAAACACGTTTGATTGACTTTTGTGTATTAATATTGTATCCTGTCACATTGCAGTACTCATTTATTAGCTCTAGCAGCACTGTTGTGAAATTTTCAGGGTTTTCTAGCTATAGGATCATGTCATCAATGAAAAGCAGAAGTTTTACTTGTTCTTTCCGTATTTGGATGTTTTTGTATTTCTTTTTCTTGCCAAATTTCTCTAACTAGAACTTCAACCGCAATAATGAATGACAGTGGAGAGAGTGAGCATCTTTGTCTTGTTCCTAATCGCAGCAGGAAAGCTTTCAGTCTTTCACCATTGAATACGTTAGCTGTGGGTTTTTCACATATGCACTTTATTATGTTGAGAAAGTTTCATTCTATTCCTATCGGAGTGTTTTTATCAAGAAAGGACGCTGGATTTTGTCAAATGCATTTTCTGCATTAATCAAAATGATCATGTGAGTTTTCCTCCTCAATATATATACATGTTTTACTTTATTGATTTTCTTATGTTGATCCACCCTTGCATGCTTGGGATAAAACCCTTTTGATAATGATGTATAATTCTTTTAACATGATGTTGTATTCAATTAGCAAGCATTTTGTTAGGATTGTTTCCTCTATATTCATTAGAGTATTTTGTCTGTAATTTACTTTTTTCTAGGATTTTTATCTGGATTTGGTATTAGGGTGATGTTGGCTACATAGAATGTGTTGGTTAGCATTCCTTCCTGTTCAAATTTCTGGAAAGGTTTGAGGAAGATTGGTAATAAGTCTTCTTTGAATGATTGGTAGAATTCCCCTTTGAAGCTAGCTGGTAATGAGCTTTTCATTTTGGGGAGGTTTTTGATGACTATTTTAATCTCATTAATTGTGATTGGTTTGGTGAGGTCTCTATTTCTTGTAGGGTCTGTGTAATTTGTTCATGTTATTCTAAGAAATTTGTACATTTCATCAGTGTTGTCTAATTTGGTATTTTTTTTATAGTATGTTCTTATGAAATCTCTTATTCCTATGGGATCAGTAGTAATGAACTTCTTCTCATTTCTGATTTCATTTATTTGCAGGGTCTCTCTCTTTCTATTTTCTTTGTCAGTCAATCTAAGAGTTTATCAATTTTGTTTATCTTTTTGAAGAAATATCTTTCATTGTGTTGATTTTCTCTTTTTATTGTTTTTGTTCTCAATTTCATTTATTTCCCATCTATTCTTTGTTATTTTTTTTCTTTCTACTTACTTTTGAATTAGTTTTCTGTTCTTCACATATTCACTTAGGTCTCTTATTTGAACTTGTTTTCTTTTTTAATGTAGGCTTTAAGGATAATAAACATTACTTTCTGAACTGCCTTCACAGTATCCCATATGTTTTGATATGTTGTTTCTCCTTTTCTATTTTACTAGCTGATTGCTTAAGTATGTGTTGTTTAATGTCCTTATAGGTGTGAGTTTTCCCTTTATCTGCCTATTTTTTTTTCTGCCTTCATTCTATTATGACCAAAGAAAATGCTTTATATAATTTCAATCTTTTCAAAATTTATTGCAACTTTTTCTGTGACACAAAAAATATGGTCTGTCATGGAGAAGGAGCCATGAGCACTTGAAAATAATGTATGTTCCATTTGTTTTGGGGGGCAATAGTCTATATATGTCTGTTAGGTGTAGTTCATTTATCATATTATTGAAGCTCTCTTTTGTCCTGTTTATCCTGTATCCAGATGTTCAATCCAATGATTAGAGTCCTGTATTGAAATCTCCTACTATTATTGTAGAGATTATTTCTCCCTTCAGTTTTGCCAGTGTTTGCCACAATAGTTTTTGGCACACTGCTTAGTTGCATTAATGTTTATAATTGTTTTTTCTTCTTGATGAATTCCACATATTATTAATGTATAAGGTCCTGCTTTGTCTCTTTCAGCAGTTTTAAATTCAAATTATATTTTGTCCTTTATTAGTCTAGCTACTCTGGCTCTTTCCTGGTTACTGAGATAAGGAATAATATTTTCACTTTCATCCTATGTGTGTCCATGCCTCTAAGTTTAGACTCATGTAAACAGCACATTGATGTCTGATATATATACATATATATTTATCCATTCTGCCAGTCTGTGTCTTTTGACTGGTGGTTCAGTCCATTAACATTCAATGTTATTACTATAATGGGATTACTTACTTCATACATTTTATCTTTTGGCTTTCCATTGTCATATCTTACTATTATCTCTCTATCCTTTTATTTACCCTTATTAGTAAGCATTTCTACTTCTCTCTCCTGTATCTTCCTTTCTGGGTACAGTACTCCTTTCTGTATTTCTTGTAAGTTTTGTTTTTTGTTGCCAGACTCTTTCAGTTTCTGTTTATCTGTGAAGACTTTAAACTCACTTTCATTTTTGAAGGACAGTTTTGTCTAGTAAAGAATTCTTCACTGGCACTTTTCAGTATCTTATATATATCGTACCACTGCCTTCTTTTCTCCATGTTTTTGCATGAGAAATCAGGACTTAGTCTTATTGAGTGTCTCTTGTATGTGATGAATTGTTTTTCCCTTATTGCTTTCATAATTCTCTCTTTATCACTGGCACTTGACATTTTAAAGACTGTCTGTCTGGGAGTAGGTTTGTTCTGAATTATTCTGTTGGAAGTATGTTGTCCTTCTTGGATATTGATATTTTTGTCTTTCATATGGGTTGGGGAATTTTCTGTCATTATTTCCTTAAGTATTGTTTGTGCCCATTTTCTGTTCTCTTATCCTTCCAGAACACTTACAATACATATATTTTTGTGTTATGCAGGCATTCAATTCCCAGAGAACCTGTTCAGTTTTTTCCATTCTTTTCTGTCTCTTCTCCTGTCTTTTCAAGTTCATATGCTTTGTCTTCGAATGCATTTCTTCTTTCTTCGGCTATTCCAAATCTGCTGCTATATGACTCTAATATATTTTTACTCTCATCCATTGTGTCTTTTATTCCCATGAGATATGTTAATTTTCTTTGAAAGCTTTCAAAATCTTCTTTGTGTTCTTCCAGTGTCTTCTTAATATCCTTAATCTCTTTAGCCTTCTCATTGAATTTATTGAGGATTTTTTTTGGATACCTAAAATTAGTCATCTCAGATCCTGTGTTTTGCCTAGAGGTTTAATTTGTTCCTTTGACTGGACCATATTTTCCTGATTCTTAATATGTCTTGTAATTTTTGTTGGTGTTTCAGCATCTGATCTTTTTGATGTGTTTATCCTCTTCTCAGTTTCTTTTTTAATTTTGGCATTACATTTTTTTTTTACTTTATTTTGTACATTTAATAATTGAAAACATAAACAATTAAAAAGTAAACACAGATGAATAAATATGTAATTTTCTCAATTAAATGTAATAGATACATATAAATATTTTTTTGAATCAAACAATATGTTACACAGTATATTTGGTTCATAGTAACACATTCATACAGTATTTGTCCTTTTGTGTCTGGCTTGATTAGCTCAACATAATGTCCTCCAGGTTCATCCATTTTGTCATATGCTTTATGACTTCATTTAGTCTTACATCTGCATAATATTTCATGGTATGAATAGACCATGGTTTGTTTATCCATTCATTTGTTGATGGACACCTGGGTTGTTTCCAACTTTTGGCAATGGAGAATAATGTTGCTATGAACATCAGTGTGCAGATGTCTGTGCGTGTCAACTGTTCTCATTTCTTCTGGGTATATACCCAGTGGTGGTATTGCAGGGTCACGTGGAAAGTCTATATTCATCTTCTTTAGGAACTGCCAAACAGTCCTCCATACTGGCTGCACAATTCTGCATTCCCAACAAGAGTGAAGAAGTGTTCCTATCTCTCCACATCCTCTCCAACACTTGTAGTTCTCTGTCTTTTTAATACTGGCCATTCTGATAGATGTGAAATGATATCTTATTGTAGTTTTGATTTGCACTTCCCTAATCATGAGTGATGTTGAGCATTTCTTCATGTGTTTTTTTGCCATGTATTTCTTCTTTGGAGAAATGTCTATTCAAGTCTTTTGCCCATTTTTCAATTGGGTCGTTTGTCTTTTTATTGTTGAGTTATAATATCTCTTTATATATCCTGGATAGTAAACCCTTATCAGAAATGTGATTTTCAAATATTTTTTCCCATTGAGTTGGCTGCCTTTTCAACCTTCTGATAAAGTTCTGTGGGGTGCAAAAGTGTTGAATTTTGAGGAGATCCCATTTATCTATTTTTCCTTTTGTTGCACTTGCTTTGGGTGTAAGGTCCAAGAAACCACCACCTACTACAAGGTCTTGAAGATGTTTCACTACATTTTCTTCTAGTAGTTTTATGGTTCTGGCTTTTATATTTAGATCTTTGATCCATTTTGAGTTGATTCTTGTATAGGGGGTGAGATAGGGGCCCTCTTTCATTCTTTTGGTTATAGATATCCAGTTCTCCCAACATCATTTATTGAAGAGATTGTTTTTTCCCATTACCGTGGACTTGGTAGGTTTGTCAAAAACCAGTTGACTGTATAGGTGAGGGTTTATTTCTGGATTCTCAATTCTATTCCACTGATCGATGTGTCTATCTTTATGTAAGTACCATGCTGTTTTGACCACTGTAGCTTTGTAATATGTTTCAAGGTCAGGCAGTGAAATTCCTCCCACTTTGCTCTTCTTTTTTAAGAATGCTTTTGGCTATTCAGGTGCACTTATCCTTCCAGATGAAATTGGTAATTTCCTTCTCTAATTCTGCAAAGTAAGCTGTTGGGATTTTGATTGGTATTGCATTTAATCTATTAATCAGTTTGGGCAAGATTGACATCTTCATGATATTTATTCTACCAATCCATGAACACGGAATGTCTTTCCATTTGTTTAGATATTTTAAAATTTCTTTTAGCATTGTTTTATAGTTTTCTGCATATAAGTCCTGTACTTCTTTGGTTAAATTAATTCCTAAGTATTTGAGTCTTTTTGTTGCTATTGAAAATGGAATTTTGTCCCTGATTTCCTCCTCAGGTTGTTCAGTACAATTGTACAAAAACATTACTGATTTTTGCGTGTTGATCTTTTATCCTGCCACTTTGCTGAAGTCATTTATTAGTTCAAGCAGCTTTGTTGTGATACTTCAGGATTTTCTAAGTACAGGATCATGTCATCCACAAACAGTGAGAATTTTACTTCCTCTTTTCCTATTTTTTTCTCTTGTCTATTTGCCCTAGCTAGAAGTTCTACTACAATGTTGAATAACAATGGTGACAGTGAGCATCCCTGTCTTTTTCCAAATCTTAGAGGGAAAGCTTTCAACCTTTCCCCATTGAGTATGATGCTGGCTGTGGGTTTTTTCATATATGTCTTTTATCATACTGAGGAATTTTCTTTTTATTCCTGTCTTTTGAAGTGTTTTTATCAAAAAAGGATGCTGAATTGTGTCGAATGCCTTTTCTATGTCTATTGAGATGATCAAGTGTTTTTTTTTTCCTTTGAGTTGTTAATGTGGTATAATACATTGATTGATTTTCTTATGTTGAACCAGCATTGCATACCAGGAATAAATCTCACTTGGTCGTGATGTATAAGTCTTTTGATATTGTATAAGTCTTTTGCTGTTGGATTCGATTTGCAAGTATTTTTGTTGAGAATTTTTGCATCTATGTTCATCAGAGAGATTGGTCTGTAATTTTCTTTTCTTGTATAATCTTTATCTGGCTTTGGTATTACGGTGATGTTGGCCTCATAAAATGTGTTGGGTAATTTTCCCTCCTCTTCAATTTTTTGGAAGAGTTTAAACAGGATTGGTCTTAATTCTTTTTGAAATGCTTGGTAGAATTTACCTGTGAAGCCATCTGGTCCTGGACTTTTCTTTGCTGAGAGAATTTTGATGATGGATTCAATCTCCTTAATTGTGATTGGTTTGTTAAGTTCTTGTATTTCTTGTAGTGCCAGTGTAGGTTGGTTGTGCATTTTTAGAAATTTGTCCATTTCATCTAGGTTGTCTAGTTTGTTGGCATATAGTTTCTCATATTTTCCTCTTATGATTCTTTTTATTTCAGTGAGGCCATTTGTAACTTCCCCCTTTTCATTTCTGATTGTATTTATTTGCATCTTCTCTCCTTTTTTCTTTGTTAGTCTAGCGAGGGGTTTGTCAATTTTATTGAACTTTTTAAGAACCAGCTTTTGGTTTTGTTGATTTTCTCTATTGTTTTTCTGTTCTCATTTTCATTTATTTCTGATCTAATCTTTATTATTTCTTTCCTTCTCCTTGCTTTGGGATTGCTTTACTGTTATTTTTCTAGTTTCTCTAGTTGTTCAGTGAAATCTTTGAGTTTAACTCTTTCATGATTTTTTAATATAGGCATTTAGGGCTATAAATTTCCCTCTCCAGACTGCCTTCACTGTATCCCATAAGTATTGATATATTGTGTTCTCATTTTCATTTGTCTCAATATGTTTACTGATTTCACTTGCAATTTCTTCTTTGACCCACTGATTTTTTAGGAGTGTGTTGTTCAGTCTCCACACATTTGCAAATTTACTTTTTTCCTGTCTGTTATTGATTTCTAGTTTCATTCCATTAAGATCTGAGAAGGTGTTTTGTATAATTTCATTCTTTTTATATTTATTGATAGCTGCATTGTGACCTAACATGTGGTCTATCCTGGAGAAAGATCCATGGGCACTCGAGAAGAATGTATAATCCGCTGAGTTTAGATGCAGTGTTCTGTATATGTCTGTTTGGTCTAACTTGCTTATCATATTGTTCAAGTTCTCTGTTTCCTAGTTGATCTTCTGTCTAGTTGTCTATCTAATGATCTGAGGGTGGTGTTGAAGACTCCAACGATTACTGCAGAAATGTCTATTTCTCCCTTCAGTTTTTGCCAGAGTTTGTCTCATATATTTTGGGGCACCCTGGTTAGGTGCATAGATATTTATCACTGTTCTATCTTCCTGGTGGATCATCGCTTTTATTAACATATAATGGCCTTCTGTATCTCTTATAACTTTTTTGCATTTAAAGTCTGTTTTGTCTGATATTAGTATTGCTATTCTTGCTCTTTTCTGGTTACTATTTTTGTGGAGTATCTTTTTCCAAACTTTCACTTTCAGCGAGTTTGTATCCCTGGGTCTGAGGTGAGTTTCTTGTAAGCAGTATTTGGATGGCTCATGTTTTTTTATCCATTCTGTCAGCCTGTGTGTTTTGATGGGGAGTTTAATCCATTCACGTTCAATGATATTACTGTAAATGCATTATTTACTTCCTCCATTTTATTCTTGGTTTTCATATGTCATCTGGATTTTGTCTCTCTTTTTACTCGTTTGGTTATCCTTTCTGTTATTCTTTCTTCTATATTTGCCTCAAAGCCTCTTTCTGCTGTCTTTTTCTTTCAGGTTCTAATGCTTCCTTTAGTATTTCCTGCAAAGTTGGATTCTTTTTTGCAAACTCTCTTAGTTTCTGTTTGTGAATATTTTATACTTACCTTCATATTTGAAGGACAGTTTTGCTGGAAAAAGAATTCTCAGTTGGCAGTTTTTCTATTTCAGTTTCCTAATTGTTTCATACCACTGTCTTCTCGCCTCCATGGTTTCTGAGGAAAAATCTGCACTAAGTCTTACTAGACGTCCTTTGTACATGATCGTTTTCTTCTCTCTTGCTGCTCTGAGAATTTTCTCTTTATCTTTGATATTTGACATTCTGAGTAGTGTGTGTCTTGGCGTAGGTCTATTTGGATTTATTCTGATTGGGGTATGGTGTGCTTCTTGGACATGTAAGTTCATTTCTTGCATGAGAGTTGGGAAATTTTCATCTATTATTTCCTCAAATACTCTTTCTGCCCCTTTTCCCTTCTCTTCCCCTTCTGGAACTACCATGACTCATATGTTGTTGCGTTTCGTGTTGTCATTCAACTCTCTGAGCCCCTGCTCAATTTTTTCCATTCTTTTCTCTCTGTGTTCTTTTTTCTCTTCAATTTTAGCTGCTCTGTCTTCGTTATCACTTATTTTTCTTCTATCATTTCGAGTCTGCTGTTGTATGCCTCAAATGTGTTTTTGACCTCACCTATTGCAGCTTCCATTCCCATGAACTCCATTACTTTTCTGTTCAGGATTTCAAATTTTCTTTGCGTCCACTCAAGGTCTTCTTGATATCATTTATCTCTTTAACTATATTGTCTTTCTTCTCATTAATTTGATTTTGGAAATTTGTGCTCATCTTGCTGATTATTTCTCTCAAATTCTGCATCTCTTCTGCGTGCCAAGGCATGACCACTGCTGGTTTTCCAAGCTGGTGCACTGAACCAGATCCCTTCCATCTGAGAAGTCTGGTGTTATTTTCAATCATGCTTGCTACCATTTCTGCCAGGGGCAGAGATTGAACAAAGTTTCCCAGCTTCGTTGTGTAATAACTTAAGATTAGGGAGTGTGACTTATCCAACTGCATTCCTCTTTTTGAGGGTAGTCTTGCTATTTGGTGCTCCTTACACTTCCATATAAATTTGATTATTAGCTTTTCCATTTTTGTAAATAAGGCTGTTGGAATTTTTACCAGGATTGTGTTGAATCTACAAATCACTTTGGGTGGGATTGCCAGCATAACAAAAGTATTCTATTACAAAAATACAGAATGTCTTTCCATTTATGTATATATTCTTTGATTTCTTTTTGCTATACTTGGCAGTTTTCCATGTACAATTCTTTACTTCATTGGTTAATTTATGCATTGCTATTTGATAGTTTGGTTGCTATTTTTTAAAATATATTTTATTTTTTAAAGATACTTAGATTACACAAATGTTACACAAAAAATATAGGGATTCACATATGCCCCACTCCCCACACCTCCCACACCCTCCCACATAAGCATTCTTCATTAGTGTGGCACATTCTTTGCAATGGATAAGCACATCCTGGCACATAGCCACCGAGCATGAACTATAGTTCACATTGTAGTTTATATTCTCTACCACACAATTCTGTGGGCTATGGGAGCATATATAATGACCTATATCTTTCATTGCAATGCCATTCAGGAGGAGTCCCAAGTCCCGAAAAAGCCCCCACATTATATCTGTCTTTCACTCCTCCTGCCCACAGACCCTCCCATGGCCACTGCCTTCACATCAATGCTGTAATTTATTTCATTGTTAGAATAACAATATGTCTATAGTAGAATACCACTAAGTTCACAATAGTCCATAGTGCATTCCCTAACCTGAGGATTCTGGGATGGTGATGTCCACTCCACCTCTAATTGAGAGTGGTTTCAATCCCATATAGCCAATGGATGGGACTCTCTTGTTTGCAGTTTCTTGGTCTCTAATTTCCTTGGTATGCTGGTTGTCAATCCTCACCTCCTTGTTACTTGTCCTGGGTGAGTCCAATGAAATAGAGAGGAGGTGTTACAACTCCGCTGAGGCTCAGGGCCCAACTGACACATGGACAGCCCAAAGATTCAAGTCCCTTGGATGTACACCTAGTAACTCCAGCACCAATTATAGGTTCAAATAGAAGGGTCAGATGATCCATGTGTAGGGAAGCCATAACTGAGTAACTCTGTCACTCAGGAGCACAAACTCCAAAGAAGGGCCCACTGGCAAGGCACCAAACTCCAGAGCTGTCTGTCCTGACCATAAGACCTGGGTATCTCCAGAGCCTTCAGGAGCCTGACTGTTTGAGGTAATATCCACTTTGGCAGTCCATGAGATCCTGCTGAGAGATGCGTAAGCGTTACTTCTGGTATGACCTTCTGACTCACTTTGAAGTCTCTTAGATGTATAAACTCATTTGTCTTTATTTTTCCCTCTTTTTATTCAGTGTCATTTTCCAGTTGCATTTCTAATTGGTGCTTGGTTGTAATTCCTCAGTGGCAGGGAACCTCATCCCTAGGACTCAAATCCCATGCTGGGGGGAAGGTAATGCAGCATTTATATGCTGAGTTTGGCCTAGAGAGAGGCCACATTTGAGCAACAAGGAGGCTCTCAGGAGGCAACACTTAAGCACCCTACAACAATAGCCTAAGTTTCAATTTCAAGAGCAAAGTTTCATAAGCATTGTCATCAATATAAGGGCCCATCAATGGACCTTTCTCCTTCACCAGTCATTGCTCCTGAACTTGTGGGACTGTTGTTGTTCCATTAGTGAATGTGGCAGTGTTCCTGAGGATGGAAATTCAATATTCTCTCAGTTATACTGTGAATCTCCACCCACTGTGACAGTGTTCCATGAACATTTGAATACATTTGTATACCTTATATGTATGTCCAGCTGAACTTCCTCCCATGTATCCCTCATCACTGACACCCGACAACAATGGTCCTCCCCTATCCCAGTTGTAACCTTTCTGTGATCTAAATCTTCTTCAAAAATGAAGGCAATAAAATAGCAAAATAAAATTAATAGGAAAATGAAATACTAATGGTAGTTTTAAATATAAGAAATAAATTACATAAAAATTTAAAGCAAAGTAAAAATAAAATTTCAAAATTGGGATAGTAAAAAATAATGAAAAATAATTTTTAAAAAATTGTTTTTGGCAATTTTCCTTTCATCACTGTAATATCTAGTGTCCTGAATGTGCAGTGACATTTTCTTCCATTTTTTTTTCCAGTGTCTTACTTTTTTTCATTTTGTTTTCAAAGAAGTTTTAGGTCACAGTAAAGTCATATACAGAATACAGGGACCTCCCATATACCCAACATCATCCCCCTTTTCCCCCTTCCTGTAGTAAAACCTTTTTATATGTGGATGGTATATTTGTTACCACTGATATACACATAGTGAAACATAGGTACTAGACATGGTCAATGGTTTACATTATGGTTTACATTTTAGACTGTACACTTTTATAAATTTTAATAATATTTAACATGGCCTTCATTGCAAGATTATGTAGACACTTCCATTACCCACTAAACAACCCCTTTTACATCTATTCTATTCCTCCCTCCCCCTCCCCTCAGGACCCCTGACGACCATCCAGCTCTAGTCCTTAGATGACAAGATTCATAGTTACTTGCAATATCACTGAGGTCTTGACACAGGGTTTGTCCTTCCCTATTAGGAACTGCCCATGCTTTCAAGTGACTCCCACCCTTCTGTTTGAGAACACATTGGTCCTCCCCAGGATAGAAGTACAGCTCCTTCCAGCTCATTATGTGGCTCTCCAGTCACTGATATAACACTTCAAGCATCTTGTCTTCTAGTTTACTGTTTCTTCTGCCAGCTCTAATCTGCTCTTGAAACCATCCTGAGAAATTTTTCATTTCTGCTTATTTGTCTTAAAGTCCAGTAGTTCTGTATGGTTCTTTTTAAATATTTCTATGTCTTTATTAAGATTCTCATATTATGCCTGCATTGTTTTCCTGGTATCCTTTAGTTCTTTCCCTTACCTGGATTTTCCTTTACCACTTGAATATTTTTAAGATCACATTTTCTTTTTATGTGTTTTTTTGCCTTATGTCCACATTCTGGCCTTCATCATTTGTATTTTCTGGATATTTGTGCACTTCATTTGGATGGACCATCACTTCCTGTTTTTTGTTTGTTTGTTTGTCTTTTACTCTTTTGTTGCACACTATATATTTTAATATTTTATCTTAACTCTGGGATTTATTCCCTGAAATGTCTATTTCTTGATTTTGTTACCAATTAGTGGTAAGACAGAGATTTTCCTGAGCCTCTCCCCTCCCATAAAGAGTGTCTGCCCAAGGCAAATGTGGTGTGCAGGGATTTCCCTGTGTTTCTGTGCCTGTGTCTTGTCCTGGGCTTTTGTTAATTAGTTGTTTTGGAGGTCTCCTGTTTACAGGAGTTAAGCTGTTCCCTTCTGTTTCTCAGGAGACAGATCCCCCTTTTCCTGCCTGTTTGCATGTTTGAAGCCACAAGCCTTTCAGACTATCAGCCTCTGTATTTACTTACTCTCCTTTCTGTGTCCAAAGCTGCTTTTGCCTGGAGGGCACATACTGGAAGGAAGAACACACTGGAGAGGACATCCTGAAATCAGTCTTTCCTGCTGAAACTGAGACAGGGACCCAAGAAGGACTCTAAAGTGCTCTGGGGAAGGATCATGAAGGACTCCAGAATCTATTCTCACAGCTCCACAAACTTGATCTTTCTTGTCCTGACCAGCAAATGTAGACTTTCAACTGTTCCTAGCAACATTGAAGAACCATCTTGTCTTTAAGTCTCCTCCACTGTGTCCTCTGTCAGGGTTGGATTCAAAAAATGGAAACCCTCAGCGTCAGGCCCCCAGTGATCTGAAATAAATAAGCAAAAGCCTTAAACAGTGCTTGGCCATGTCCAAATCTGTTCTTGAGGAAGAGGATTTTTATATCCCTCTTTGTCACCAGCCATCTAGCCATGGATGGACCACAAAGTGGTCTGTTGCAAAAGTAAGGATTGGGTGCCAGTAGCCACTGCATGGAGAGAAAAATTTTTGTTCTTTATTGTAGTTTATCAGCACCCTTGGATGCTGTACGGTGTTCTTCTAGCCTGTGAAGGTTCAAAATATTTGTTTCATACAGCTTCTGCTTTTTTAATAGTTCTGGTGGAAGGACTGAGTCCTGGAGCTCCCTACTTGGCCATCTTCTCACAATCCTCTACATTACTAGTTATTTTTATCACATTCATTTTCTAGAGAATGTCTGCCAAAATCTGAAGTATGTTTTGCTGTGTCTTTCTTTTAGAAAAAACCCATATTTCATTAGTGATATTGGTAATTTGTTTCCATTCTCATTTTTTCATGATAAATCAAGGCTGAATTTGATCAATTTGATTATTTCAAGGAATATCATTTACTTATGTCAAATTTTCCTTTGTTTCTCTTTTATGTATCATTCATTCATACTCTTTTTATTTATTTTTTAAATTATTTTCTGCTTTATACACTTATTGGAGGTTCACTTTGCTCTTCTTTTTTCTGAATTGATGAGAGGGAAATGTAGGTCATTGTTTATAGACTTTCTCCCTTACCAGAAAAAACACTAAGAGATGTAAACTTTTCTCTATGTGCTGCTTTATTTTTATTAATATATAAAAATATGAATATGGATTGATAAATATTTATTTAAATACATTTTTAAAATTTCCTTCTGATTTATTTTTGTCTCATGTATTTGGTAAATATATGTTGCTAAATTTTGAAATATTTGGTTGTTGTCATCTAATTTAATTCCATTGTGCTTAGAGAACATCCTATATAAAATTAACTCTTTTTAAAATCATGGATACTTCTTTAATTGCTTTTATGTTTATACTCCCAAGGAAATCACTAATGAAGACCACAATGATCTGCTACTACACAACTACAGAATTTCTAGAAAAAACACTTTCAACAACACTAAATGATTATGATAATACTGCTAAACTAGCCTCTACTGCATATTAGTGGTATTCAAGATGCTATGATAACTCCCAAATTTTGAACAGTTTCTTAAAAAAACTAATATTAAGCAGCAAGTCATCCATTCATTATGGACTGCAGAGAACTGAATGACTAGATCCAAAAGAGATTTGTACATGAATGTTCACAGCAGATCTGTTCATATTAACTAAGAAGTAGAGATGTTGCAGGTGTCTATCAAAGAAAAACTGATAAATAATATGTACTGTATTTATAAAATAGAAGAGTATAAAATTTTAAAATTAATAAACCCCTAATAAACTCAACAATATAATGTATTTCAATAACATTATTTGAGTTTATTGAAAGAAGTCATGCATAAAACAGTGACTATCACATGAAGTAATTTATGTAAAGTTTTATAACATAAACATTAATCAATGAGAAAATGAATAAATAACTGCCTAGTAGCTGACTCTGTATGAATGGAGAATGTTTTTATGACTAATTAGAAAGGAGCTAGAGAAATCACTGGTATGATGATAATATACTTTATTTGATGAGCATTTTGTTTAAATAGTATTTTTTGACAAATATCAGTGAAACATAAGAATTTATGATGAATGTGTTTAGCTGCAAAATTTTCCTAAAACAAAAAAACCCATACTTAAATAATTTACTGGCATGTGTATATTGATGTACATTTCTTAATTCTCTTTTTTCCAGATTTCACATGCCCTAATTATTTAATAAACTACATAATATTATAGATTGAGAGAAACCATGCAACAAGTAAACACAAAATAATAGGATATATATTTGAATGAATATTTTAATTTATTGGTATCATAATCACATGCATTTGTTAATTGTAAAAATTTCTATTTATCCATCTCTCTGTATCTTTCTAATTTTATATATATTTGCAAATGATTTATTTACATTATCTATGGATTTATAATTTTATCACTATTGTTTTTACTATTTTGTTATGATACATAAAATAAAACAGCTACCAGAGTTGAGAGTTGCCAAGAACAGAAATCCTTTATTAAAAAATTGCAGAGTCTTTTTGGAAGCTAAAATTAGGCAAGGATAAGTAGAGACCAGAATGTGGAACATTTCTGATAAGCTGCAATTAAGCAACATGGAATTAGATGATGGTCTCTGACTGATAAGGATAGCCTGTTAAACATGGAAACGTGTGCTGTAGTAACCAATGTATATATCTGTTCTATGTCTTGTAAGCCCTCCTGTGTATTGACGTAATTCAATATCATCTAATCATTAAAACTTCCCACTTTGAAATGCCCTGATTGCCTTTATAAGCCACTGTTACCCAATCACTGTTTTGAGGCTTTCACTTCTGACTTCCCCAGTTTGAGACTTCCCTGCTGGTGGTGTTTCTCTTCATTAAAAATATGGCTTTGATAATATCAGTTATTTCTTTGTTTTGACAAATTTGACATTGGTTGTGGGATCCTGAGCAGAACCAGGATGATTTCTGTGGCTGGTGAGTGGCCAGGCGTGGTACCTACAGGACCCATCTGTCCACTACTCTCTCTCCTCCAGTACAGAGCTTGGGGTAAGTTTCTCCCATATGAAAATCTGGGCTCTACTCTTTTAGAATTTTGAGTTTGTAAAATGAGTTGCTACATGGTGTGTCATGGGAACACAGGTTCAGTCAAAACAGATTCTCAGCACATGACCATTTTATTACATACACAGCCCAAAGGGTCCAAAAAAGCCATGGAAGAGATCCATTTGTGGCCTGGGGAGGCCAACTGTATGGTTGATATTTGGTAGATGGTGACTCCATACACCCCACCTTCATGTCAAAAATGAGTGACAGAAAGGAGGGACCTTGTGCATCTCAAGTGTTGGGTTTTTATACACCCCATGGAGAAGGGGCCCTGTCACTGTGTAGCTTAGGAGAGCTTTTTTTGCAGTTGAAACCTGAGCTACAAAACAGACACATAGCAAAATATCCGCATACACGCAATCAAGAGGGTAAGGAAGGTAATAGGCAATGGCTAGGGATGGTCACTAAGTATGTCCATGGCTTCCCCAGAAGAGCTATGCAAGGTTTATTGTTGGATTGCTTTTTTGTTTGTTCCCAGTGTCTACTTTTTGAGTTCCTGGTTATATCATTTGGGGTGGGAAAGGCATAGTACAGAGATATTGGCACACCTTAAGAGAGCTGTTTTTCAGCTTTGGGAAGCCATATATAATTTTCATTTTTGGAACCTTTGGTTGAATATGGTCCCTTCATAGTCAAAATATCTTATCTTCTCTCTTGAACAATGCTCAAATGCCTGTTTTTCATTATGCACCTGGTTCATATTTGTTTCTGAATAAATGGGTGAATTTCACCAAGGATAATTTGAGTTCTCAGTGGCTTCTTGTGGAATATTTGAATTAACCAAGGACGACCATTTGAGGTGTGCACTTGAAAAAGAAGTTCCTGGTCTCCACCAAATTAGTGGAGTGCATTCTTTGATTGTTATTCAGAAGTTCAAAAATCTATAATGATTCTAAAATAGCCTTTTTAAAAGATTCCTTATAGTATGATGCTAGATGTTTCCTATGGAAAAAAAATGTTATAATTTAATGAAATTGAGTAATTTCTAACAATTGATTTAAGCAATAATTGAGTTTTGTATAAATTGTCAGATTAAAGATAGAGTCCAAGATCTTTTGATACTTTAAATTCTTAGGCTTATGCTAAATTGACCTTGCACAGTATGCAGGATATGGTTTTGTTGAGGAAAAAAAAAGATAATATTGTCCTAAAGCAAAGTCATTGGTTATTTAAAAATTGAAAAGAAAAAAATATAGGATAAAACTTGAATGAATGAGAAACTTGTAAATGGTTTACAGAAAAATAATTTTATTTTCCATTGTCAAAGCTGGATAAGATATAATGGGGCTTTCTATAATACTTTTTAAAACAGTATATTCATGCAAATTTGAAATTTGGTTTTCTCTCCATTAAAATGACAATATTTTCTTGGATTATTTTCTGCTTCTGGTAAGAGGTTGTAAGTTTTATCTTCTGAATAATTGGCCTAGATGGCATTTATTCTGTGTCTTATCACAATAATTCACCAACTCTCTTGTGGTCCTTATTATGGTCACAGTTGTTTAATAAAATCAAGTCATCTCCTTTTAAAATAACTGTGTTTGTAAATTATCATTCTATCTCCTTAATGCTGTTTTAATATTTTATTGTCACTTTGGTTACATAAGGAGCCAAGTCTTTTTCACAGTGACCATTGACCATATTTGACATGTATAACAAACTTGGTGACAATTTTGACATTTTGTATTGCTAAAGTTTGTCTCCTTGATCACAGATTTCTGCAGGGTTCCTAGAAAATCACAAAGACTTTTTTCTTTCCCCTTATAAAAAGATAAATGATAAAGTACTTAGGTTTATTTGATATGTCGGGACATGCACGGGGTATGCTGTCAAATTCAAAGGAATTTTCTAAGCTTCTGTTGGTTAACTCTGAGTGGGTAAAAATGTTATTAATATAAATGTTTCAGAACCTACATGAAGTTCCTAGGGACTTGGTAATGATTTTACCATCCATGGAAAATTCTGGTACTGATCTGCAAGATATTATATTAATAAAACAGTATAGAGTTCTTGGTTATAATTTCAGTTATTCTTTATCACATGCTACATGCCACAAAAAAAAAATCAAGTTCCTTGCTCAGTTACATTGAATTACTCTGGTGCTTCCCTGCGAGAGCTTGCAATCAGCTACAAATGAGAATTTTGACTTCAGGAAAAAAAAAAAAAGAATGTTAATTGAGAAGTAAGGTAGGGATATAAAACCTTGCTCCATCTGTCAATTTCACATGCCTTGTGAAATTGAAAGTTCAACATGAGGTCAAATACTTTGTCAACAGGGCCCTTTAAATTTCATTAATGGAATTTATACTGTATCCACCACATTCAAATTTAAGGTAACACCAAATTACAATTAAACTTATCATTGTATGTTTATGAAAGTCAAAATAAAAGTTTTAAGAGTCCTCACTTGAGACATGGGTGTCAACAGAGACCAATAGCATATTCCAGTCTGCAATTGTATATAGTGGCTAGAGCACTCCCAGATGTATAAAGGTCAATTATGAAGGTATGAAGAGTCAATTAATTAGGTTAGGGGCCATACTTTGCAGTTAATAAAGCACACTGTTTGCAGTTTCTAATCTCAAGGAAAACCCACCATATGTTAGCTCACATGCTGACCTTTTATGAAATCATATTGCTCTCTCCTTAAAATATCCAAGTCTTCCATTGTAATATTTTAAATCAAAGGTTCTTAAGCAGGAGTCCATGGACCTAGAAGGGGTCCATAAAAAAAAGATGTCAGGACGCCTGTAGAAAGATTTCATGGGGACTATAAACTTGAATTTAAAAAAAAAATCAATTTGTTAACTTTATTTTCTGTGACCTCTACCTGAAATCTAACATTTCCTTCATTTATGAATGCGTGAAATAAATTACAGTATTATTGCATGGTTTTCACCTGACTGGCAGAGGGGTCCATGGAACAAAAAGGTTTAAGAACCCCTTGTTTAAATCCAACACTCCATTGTCCCTGTCTGAAGGTGGGCCTCAAGGTTTCGGAGTTACTGTTTGTCAGTTATCATACAGAGAACCAGACTTACAAAATAAAAAACTTTGATTAATCTTGCTTTGATCTTATTTGTAGACATGGCTTATCTTCAAACAAAACATAAATATGAGGCAGACTATGAACTAACTACTACAGCAGAAGCAATTAATGGTCAGCAAGCACCTGGCTTCACCATGCCCTAGCAAGCTGAGTTAAAATTTTTAATTGGAGGACATCATTTAGCTAAAGAAAAACCTGTTAACATTTATACTGACTGTAGATATGCATTTGGAGTCGTTGATGATTTTGAAATTTTATGAAAACAAATGGGGCTTCTTGAAGTCATTAGGAACCAAATAAAAATAGCAAATAAGTATTTGAACTAATACATGCATTGTTATCACCTAAAAAAAGGTAAAACATAGAAAAGTTGCTGTGATACAAATGAAGGCTCAGACTCACAAAATAGAGTGAGAATATATGAAAAATGCCAAACTAGCAGCTCAACAAACTGTGCAGACAAGAAGATATTTTCCTTGAATAACTTCCCTCATAAGACCTCTCCAAATATGTTAGCTAACAGTTAGCAAAATAATTCTGAACTTTAAATAGAGAAATAGTGTCAGCAGGGTTACAAATTAAAATCTGGGAATGGAATCTCAGAAGTGCTTGATAGTGCCCTGCTGGCTACAGAGTCCTTAAAATAACTCCCTGTGAGCTCCCCATGAAATTACCCATTATAGAATGCCAAACAATGAAAGAGGACATGAAAGTATATTGGCAGGCACTTTGATAAGGTAGTTCAAAAAATCTAAAATCAAAGTCATATATGACATGCTCAAAATCCAGGCAAAATCATTGCTATATGTATCAGTATAAATTTCTCCCCCACAACTGGACTACTTGAACATCGGCTGATAGACTTTACCAACCTGTACTTTCAATGGGTTATAATTATTTATGGCTCATGGTTTACATGTTTTCAGAATGGGTTGAGACATTCCCTTGTTCAAAGAAGAACACTACAAGAGCAGGGAAAAAGCTATTAAAAACAGTTTACTAATGTGGGGAGCACCTTTTGAACTCTCAGGCAACCAGGGAACTCACTTCACTGGAAAGGTTATAAAAAAGTGTGTCCAAGTGGTTCCCATCCAGCAAAACTCGCATTGCCTATACAATCCTCCATCTCTGGTAAGGTGGAATAAATCCACGAGGTATTTAAATAAAGTTTAAATACTGACTCACTGGTGCTGTCTTGGCCAAAAACATTCCCTTTGTTCCTCATGGCCATGAGATCTACACCAACAGGCAAACTCCATTGACCCCACCTGAGGAAATTATAGCGCAGCCCATGTATGTGGAACAGTTCACTAGAGAGGATCTGTGGTAGATGATGCTAGATGGACCCCAGAGAATTATGTCCTTAGAGCTAACCATATTCCTGTGAGTGTGAACCTATTGTTGGTAGAACCCTTTGATTAGATTACGTCAGCAAGGCAAGACTCAGGATGGGACTTAAAATTCTCTTACTGTCCTTTTTAAATGAGACTTATATGGAGAGAAAAAGACATGGGTGCTTAGAGAGAAAAACCACACAAGCTGAGAAAGAAAGCCACAGACAGAGAAAACAAGATGAAAGCAGCAGAGTCCAGAAGAGAAAGCAGAGACTGGCAGATGCCACCACATGCCTTCCCATGTGACAGAGGAGTGTAGGATCACCTACAACAGGTCTTTGAGGAGAGATCATCATCAGATGATGCCTTAATTTGAACTCTTTTCTTAGCCTCAGAACTAAGCTTGCAAGAGAATAAACGCCCTTTGGATAAGCAAACCCATTTCTGGTATATTGCTTTCAACAACCTTAACAAACTAAAACAGGATCCAATGATAGTAAAGTGAGATATTTTTCAGTACTGTAAGAAATTATTGGAGTATTCTAAGGGATATTTTAAACATGTGACAGAAACCTTTTCTGACCCTCTACCACCTAAATTCAACTTTCCACCACACACAACTTGATGACCTCATATTCTAGAAAAGACAACTGTGAAAAACCAATCTCTAGCTTAGCTTGAAATAAACTTATCATGTTGTAATCACTTCACATGTAGTTGTCAAATTAGAAGGAATTGACACTTGAGTACATACTTCCAAGCTAAAGCTGGTGCCACTTACAAGGTGGCTTTATGAAATGGTATAAAACCCAAAATTAAAATTAACCCAAATAACCCAGAAACAGTTGAAAACCATCTGTTGTGGACAGGAACCACCAACCTCATGGAGCAAGAACCCATTGAACCAAGTGATTTGGAGGTTTTTTGGAAGTTCTTTGCCTGATGAGGTGCAAACACAGATACCCAGTAAGTTGCATGAAATGAAAAGTTTGTTAGATCAAAGGACCTGGAAGGGGAGAATGAAGAATGAGGGTATTGGAGGGTTCCAGCTTACCTAACCAAGGCTTCTGTGAGGTTTCATGGAGCAGCAGGGAGGAGCATATGTTTGTTCCAGGCTCTTGCCTTTATTGTTACCCGGAGGGGATAGAGAGCACTTTCTCATCAATCATGGGGATTGATAGTTACAAAGTCTACAGTGCAAAAAACAGATGTGACTAAGACTACTTGTAGAAGCTGAGGACAGCTTCTTATCATACAAGCCATATGGAAATAGATAACTTGCAAGTAAATTATGCAGCAGGAAAGAGCAGCAGTGGCAAGGGGGCAGTTTGAGAAGTGATGGGCTGATTGAAGAAGCTGAGGTTAGCTGTTATCACCCATACCTATGGAAGTCCAGGTGTTGCTAGCTGTGGTTATGCTCAGGGAAAGGCTAACTGGGGTGGTTGCTCAAAAGGGGAACTTATGACTAAGGAAGAGGAGATGGAGAGGTGCCAATATAATTTATTTTATGTCATTACACCAATATTCTCTTGTTTAATTGAAACCATTGTGCTTTTTTGTCTATTTTTATAATTTTGTTTTTATTCTTTTGTTACCCTCTTCAAAAAACTTTTCCATCCTTTGTGAGTCACTGTACCTGATTTTACTTGGTAAAGTCCTATCTGGGGTGACACTCCCCCATGAATTTGCCCCCCAGGAAAAATACTTAGAG
>JAQZBX010033854.1:0-25215 GCA_029593785.1 Cabassous unicinctus
TATGTGATGCAAGAGTTTTTAGGTGTACTTCCAGAGACTGTATCCTCTGGCCCACCTATTTGCCAGCTGTGCCTGGAATCTCAGTGGAGCTGCAACTCCTACCCTACAGCTCAATGGACTCATCCAAGTAACCTGGCGAGGAGACGACGATGGGCAACAGCCATCCCAGGGAATGGAGAGGGCCTGCAACTGAAGGCAAAGATAATCCCATCCAAATGACTTTTTATGGCTAAGAAATTTCAAAGTGAGTCGGGAGGTCATTCCAGAGGTTATGCTAATGCATGTCTCAGAAGGATCTCACTCACTGCTACAGTAAATAGAGCCTCAAGCAGGGGTGCTCCTGAGGGCTCTAGAGACATCTAGATAATGTAGGCAGGGCAGACAATCCCAGGAACAGCACCCTGTCAGTGGGCCTTACCTTAGAATATATGATAACCTATCTCCCCAATGTATCAGAGTTAGACTCATTTATAATTTTCCCACACATGATTCTTCTGCCCCTTAAATCTCCCCAAAAAACAAAGCCAAAATAATAATAAAATAAAATTTTAAAAAAAGTTGCACTGTTCATTTCATTAATATAAAATCTGCTATCTTTTATGAATGCTGAAAATTTCTTCTGTATGATCCCCCAGTGTCTTATTTTCTTTTTCACTATATATTCCAAGAACCTTTAGGTTATAGCTTCTGAAGAAACATAAGGGTGGAATGCAACTATGGACCAAAGTAGACTTATTATTATTCTAGTAATGGAAGAACTTGTAACATTGATATAAAGACAGTGGTCATCAGAGGTTCTGAGGGGAGGGAGAGGGAAATTAGGTGCAACATGGGGCATTTTGGCAACATTGGAATTATTCTGCATGATATTGCAATGACAGATACAGGCCATTATGCATTTTGTCAAAACCTATAAAGTTGTGCAGCACACAGTGAGCTATAATGTAAACTATAGACCATGGTTAGTAGCAATGCTTCAATATGTGTATATCAATTGTAACAAATGAACCACACTAATAAAAGATGTTGTTAATGGGGGATAGTGTGGGAGGAGGAGGGGGTGGGGTATATGGGAATCCCCTATATTTTTTAGCGTAATATTTATGTAATCTAAATCTTCTTTAAAAAATAAAGAGGGAAAAAAAGTAATGATAAATACAGGTTTTTGGACAAACAGTGTACAAAGATATAAGTGGAAAAAGTACCAAAAAATGGTGGAGAAAAAGAGAAGTAGAGGAAAAATATATGAGTACATTATTGAAGTTAGGTTGGTATTACACCATATATGATTGTTATATATTTAGGATGTTAAATTTTAATACCATGGTAACCACAAGGAAATAGATGAAAAATATAACCAGATAGAAATGAGAAGGCACTCAATATGGTAAAACACAAAAAAGCAAATAAATGTAAAAGTAGGCTTTAAGAGAAGTGAGGGACAAAAAAATATGACTTACAAAGCCTAAACAGTGAAATAGCAGAAGAAAGTCCAATATTATCAGTAGTGATTTTATATACAAATGAATTAAACTCTCTACTCAAAAGACAGAGATAGGCAGAATGGATAAAAATAGCATGACCCAACTATATGCTATCTGAAAGACACTCACCTTAAAGTGAAAGATACAAGTAGGTTGAGGGGGAAAGGATGGAAAAAAAATATGTCCCATGCAAGTAGTAACCCAAAAGAAAGATGTAGTGCAGATACTAATATTGGATAAAATAGACTTTAGGTCAAAAACAGTTATGAGGAACAATGAGGCCCTTGTATACTGATAAAGAAGATAATTTAATAGGAAAATGTAACAATTATAAATATATATACACCTAACAGCAGAGCCCCAAAATATATGAAGCAAATACTGACAGATTTGAAGGGAGAAACTGACAGTTCTACACTAATAGCAGGAGTCTTTAACACACCATGCTCAATAATAGATAGAATATCTAGTCAGAAGAACACAACTTGAATGATACCCTAAATCAACTAGACCTAATAGACAAATAGAGAATACTACTCTCAATGAAAACAGAATATACATTCTTTTTGAAAGTATATGGATCATTCTCCAGAGTAGACCATATGTTGGCTCACAAAACAAGTTTCAATTAATAAAAAAATAGATATAAATCATACAATGTATATTCTCCAAAGACAAAGTAATGAAGCTAGAAATTACTAATAGAGGGAGAAATGGCAAATTCACAAATACGTGGAAATAAAACAACATACTAAACCAATGTGTTAAAGAGGAAATGGGAATTTAAATTAAAAAATATATGGAGATGAATGGAAATGAAAATACCAAACCTTATGGGATGGAGAAAAGGCAGTGCTGAGAGGAAAATCTATAGCTATAAATAAAGTGGAAAGACTTGAAATTAAGAGACCTGACCTTCAAAACTAATGGAACTAGAAAAAGAGCAAACTAAACCCTAAGCAAGCAGAAACAAACTGCCTACATTGATTCAAGAACAAATAGAAGCTCTTAACAAACCAATTACTAGTAAAGACATTGAATCAATAATCAAAAACCTCCATACAACAAAAATGTTAATATCAGACCAAAAAAAAGCATTATACTAAGTGAAGGAAAGCAAATACAGAGTACTACATATTGTATGATTCCATTTACATAAAATTTAAATATAAATCAATTTATAAAGATGAAATTAGATTAGTTGTTATATAGGTCTAAGGAAGGAATGCTAAGGGGTGTGGAGTCTTTCTTTTTGGAGTAATGAAACTGTTCTAAAATTTTTGAGATGATGAATGTACAACATTGTGATTGTAATAAAAGCCAATGATTACACACTTTGGATAGCTCATATGGTATGTGTATATATCTCAATAAAACTGCTTAATAAACAAATAAATAATTGTGCAAAAATAGCCAGAAACATCAGGTATGTACAGCAGAGGAAACAGAGCGAGATTGAGAGGTGGGGAATTTTCTTGTTTGTTTGCCTGTTTATTATTATTATTATTATTGAAATAATGAAAATGTTCTAATAATGATGGAATGATGAACACACAACTATGTGATTATACCAAATACCATTTATTGCACACTGAATGAATTTTGAAAGAATTTTATGCTTTATTAATGTGTATCAATAAAATTGATTTGTTTAATTAAAAAAAAAAAAAAAAAAAAAACTCCTAACAAAGAAAAGCCCAGAACCAGATAGCTTCACAGGGGAATTCAAGCAAAAATTTCAAGAAGACTTAATTCCAATTCTGATCAAACTCTTCCAGACACCTGAAGAGAAGGAAACACTTCCTAACTCATTCTATGAATCCAACATCACTTGCATACCAAAGCCAGATAAAGATATGACAAAGAAGAAAAACATAGACCAATATCTCTTAAGAATAAAGATGCAAAAATCCTCAACAAAATACTAGCAAATAGAATCCAATAGCATATTTAAAATTATAAACCATGATCAAGTGGGATTTACACTGGTATGCGAGGTTGGATAAACAAAAGAAAAACAATTAATGCAAAAAAACACATTAACATAATGAAGGGAAAAAAACACATGATCATCATCATTGATGCTAAATAGGCATTTGACAAAATATAGCACCCTTTCTTGATAAAAGCACTGAAAAATCTAGGAATAGGAGGATATTTCCTCAACATGATAAGGGGCATATACGAAAAGTCCACAGCTACCATGCTACTTAACTGTAAAAGACTTAAAGCTTTCCTTACAAGGTAAGTGAAAAGACAAGAATGCCCACTTTCACCACTATTATTGAACATTGGACTGGAAGTCCTGGCCAGAGCAATTAGGCAAGAAAAAGAAATAAAAGGCAACCAAATTGGAAAGGAAGAAGTAAAACTTTCCCTATTTGCAGATGATATGATCCTAAATACAGAATATTGTGAATAGTCCACAACAAAGCTCCTAAAAGTAATAAATGAATTCAGCAAAAAGGTGGGGTACAAGATCAGCACCCCAAAATCAGTAGTATTTCTATATATAAGCAAAGAATAATGGGAAGAAGAAATCAAGAAAAAGAAAAATCCATTCACAATATCAACTAAAAGAAACAAATATCCAGGTATAAATCTAACCAAGGCTGTAAAGAACTTAAACACAGAAAACTACAAAACATTGCTAAGAGAAATCAAAGAAGACCTAAATAAATGGAAGGACATTATGTGTTCAGACTTGGAAGACTAAATATCATTAAGAGTTACCTACTGGGACCCTCCTTGTTGCTCAAATAAGGCCTCTCTCTAAGCCAAATTCACCATATAAAGAAAATAACTTCCCCACAGCATAGGACATGACTCCAGGGGATGAGCCTCCGGCACTGAGGGATTGCTACCGAGTACCAACAAGCAAAGCAACTGGGAAAAAAAAAAATACCTTGACCAAAAGGCAGAAAAGATGAAGACAAATGAGTTACATGGCTAAGAGACTTCCAAGTGAGTCGGGAGGTCAATCCAGAGGTAACGCTTATGCACGTCTCAGCAGGATCTCATTGACTGCCAAAGTAGATACCACCCCAAATAGTGGGGCTCCTGAGGCATCTGGAAACATCCAGACACCAAAGTCCCTTGCTCAGGAGTTTGATCCCTTGCCAGCAGGCCCTGCTTTAGAATTTATGCTCCCCAGTGTGACAGAGTTGGACTCAGCTGTGGTTTCCCTACACAGGGCTCTTCTGTCCTTCTATTTGAACTTATAATTAGTACTAAAGTTGGTTGGTGTACGTCCAAGAGACTTAAATCTTTTGGCTGTCCATGTGCCAGCTGGGCCCTAAATCTCAAAAGAGTTGCAACACCTACTTTCCAGTTCATTGGACTCACCCAGGACAAGCAACAAGGAAATGATGATGGACAACGCCCATCCCAAGGAACAGAGAGAGTCTGCAACTAAAGCAAGTTAGTCCCATCCATCAGCCCCATGGGATCTAAGCCCCCTCTCAATTAGAAGCAGAGTGGGCATCACCATCCCAGCATCCTCAGGATTGGGAATGAATTATGGACTAAAGTAGACTTACTAGTATTATTGTGATTCTAGCAATGGAAGAAATATATTGATATGGAGGCGGTGGCCACTGGCGGTTCTGAGGGTGGAGACAGGGAGTAATACACGGGCATTTTCAGGACTTGGAATTGACCCGAGTGACATTGCAATGACAGATACAGGCCATTATATATCTTGCTATAACCTACAGAATTGAATGGGAGAGAGTGTAAACTACAATGTAAACTATAATCCATGCTTAGTGGCAATGCTCCAAAATGTGTTTATCAATTGCAATGAAAGTACCAAACTAAAGAAAGATGTTACTAATGTAGGAAAATGTGGGAGGTATGGGGAGCAGGGCATATGGGAATCCTCTATATATTCCCTGTAACATTTATGTAATCTAACTATCTTCTAAAAAATAAACTAAAATAAAAAACCGAGGTCAATACTACCTGTAGCAGTTTGATATTATTTATGAATTCCAAAAATAGATATTGGATTGTGTTTGCAAACTGGTCTGTTCCTCTGGGCATATTAGATTGTATTGGATTCAGAGGTTTCACTTTTAATTGATTAAATTGTGATTAGGACTTTGATTGGGCCACATCAGTAGGAAGCTGTGTCCCCGCCCCCTTGGTTGCAAGACTCACAGAGAAAACTACATGGCAGAGTAGAGGGTTGGAGTTTTGATGCTGGAGCCCCAGAAAGTATATACACAGGAGGAGAACACAGAAGAATAGAGATGGCTCCATAGACACAGCTCCATAGACACAGCAGAGGCCCCAAGAAGAGAGAGAGCCTGAGAGTCTACAGCTGACCTTGTGGACAGAACAGAGCAACTGAGCCTGGGAAGAAAAGAGCCTTAGGGAGAGAGACAAGCCTTATATACCAGCCTACAGCTGAGACCAGAAGAACCTGAAAAGGAAGGATGAGCCCTCACAGAGACTGGCAGCCATCTTACTCCAACACGTGGCAACAGACTTTGGTGAGCGAAATAACAGGCTTCATGGCCCTGTGACTGTAAGCTTCTACCCCAAATAAATACCCTTTATAAATGCCAACAGATTTCTGGTACTTTGCATCAGCACCCCTTTGGCTGATTAATACACTACCAAAACCAATTTGTAGATCTAATAGAATACAGTCAAAATTCCAACAACCTTCTTTGCAGAAATGGAAAGCCAATCATCAAATTTATATGGAAGGATAAGGAGCCCTGAATAGCTAAAGCTGTCTTGAAAAAGAAGAATGAATTTGGAGAACTCATACTTCCCAAACATAAAACTTATTACAAAGCCAAGTAATCAAAAAAAGCAGGGTACTATCACAAGGACATACATATAGGCAAATGGAATAGAACTGAGAGCTCAAAAATCAACCCTCACATTTATGTCCAAATGATTTTAATAAGGTGGCAATGGACACTCAAATGAGAAAGAATAGTCTTTTCAACAAATGGTGTTGGGAAAACTGGATCTCCATTGGGAAATAAAAAGCAGTAAGCATACCTCACACCATATACAAAAAGCAACTCAAAACTGATCAAAGACCTAAATGTAAGAGGTAGAACTATCTAACTCCTAGAAGAAAACATAAGGAAGCATCTTCAGGACCTTCTGTTAGGCAATGGTTTCTTAGACTTTACAACCAAACCACAGGCAACAAATGAAAAAATAGGTAAATGGAACACTTCAAAATTTGAAACTTTTGTTCCTCAAAGGACTTTATTATGTAAGTAAAATGGTAACTTACACAAAGGGATAAAATATTTGGAAACAACATGTCCAATAAAAGATTATTATCCAGAATACAGAAATCTTTCAACTTAACAATGAAAAGGCAAACAACCCAATTTTTTTGAAATGGCAAAAGAATTAAACAGACATTTCTCCAAAGAGGATATACAAATGGATAAATAGCACATGAAAGATGCTAATAGAGAAATGCAAATCAAAACCACAATGAGATACCATTTCATATCCATTAGAATGGCCACTAAAAAAAAGTAAGAAAGAAAAAAACAACTAGTGTTGGAGAGGATGCAAAGAAATAGGAACACTCATTCATTGCTGGTGGCAATGTAAAATTGTACAGCCAATGTGGAAGACAGTTCTGCAACTCCTCAGAAAGCTAAGTATTGAACTACCATATGACCCAGAAATCCCACTGCAAGTTATATACCCAAAGATTTCAAAGCAGGAACTTGAACAGATATCTGCCTACCAGTGTTGATGGTAGCAATATTCACAATTGACGAAAGATACAAGCAACCCAAGAGTCCATCAACTGATGAGTGAATATGTAAAAATGTTGTATATACATACAATGGAATATTATTCAGCCATAAAAAGGAAAGAAGTCCTGATACATGTGGTAACATGGATGAACATTGAAGACATTATATATAGTGAAATAATTCAGGCACAAAAGATCAAATATTGTATGATTTCACTGTGTTGAAACAATTAGAATAAGCAAACTCAAAAGAGTCAGAATCTAGAGCAAAGTTTACCAGGGGATGGGGTGAAGACAGGAAATCGGAAGTTAAGGCTTAAAATGTACATGGCTCCTATTTGGAATGAGGAAAAATTTTAGTAATGGATTGTTGTGATGGTAGCACAATATTGAAAATGCAATTAACAGCACTGAGATATATATCTGAATATGATTAAAAGGGGAAATGTTAGATTGAATATATGGTAACATGTTAATCAAACTACACTACACAAACAGTGGACTCAAAGTTAAACCATGGACTATAGTTAATATTACAAGTATAAACTATGAGCTGTCATCAATTTTAACAAATAATTGACACAAATGAAAGGTATTGGTAGTGGGGTGGTTTATAGGGATCTGCATTTCATACAAGATTGTTCTGTCAACCAAATATTTTTCTAATAAAGATTTAAAAATCAAAGGGAACACATCAAATCAAAGGGAAAAATCTCAACTGATACAGAAAAGGCATTGAAAAAATCAAGCATCTTTACTTTTTTACATAAAATTTTATTCAAATATATGATTCATTCATGAACACACAAAAAATATATATAAATGTTGTGAACTTACAAAACAAACATACATATCATCATACAGGCTCCCATATACCACCCCAAGGTGAACAGCACCTTGCATTATCGTGAAACATTTGTCACAAACTATGAAAGAACACTGTCAAAATATTATAACTAAGAGACAACAATAGGGGCATATAAGGGGATATGGGATTTTTCCTTTGGTGCAATGAAGACATTCTAAAATTGACTGAGGTGATGACAGCACAACTCTGTGATTCACGAGGTGCAAGACCAACATGAAAAAATCAATAATGTTTCTATACACTAGTAATTAACAATCTGAAGAGGAAAACAAAAAAACAATTCATTTATAATAGCAACTCAAAGAATCAAATATCTAGAAGTAACTTGATCCCAGGATGTAAAGGACTTATACATGGAAAAGTGCAAATTATTGCTGAAAGAAATCAAAAAAGACCTAAATAAATGAGAGGACCTTCCATGTTCACAGATTGGAAGACTAAATATTGTCAGATGATAATTTTAACCAAGACGATTTATGGATTAAATGCAATTGCAATCAGATTGGAATTTCTTTACAAAAATGGAAAAGTCAATTATCAAATCTATATGGAAGGGAAAGGGACCCTGAATTGCCAAAACCATCTTAAAAAATAGAACAGAGTTGGAGGATTCATATTTCCCAATTATAAAGCTTATTACAAAGCTACAGTAATCAAAACAGCAGAATCCCCTGAGTACATGGGCAGTCCCTAGCGAAGGAGGACAGACCATTATGCCAGGCCCTTGATATTGATGGTTGTACTTATGAACTTTTAATTGTGCAATTGAAACTCAGCCTAGTATTATATATTGCCTAAGAGTTACCTCCTGAAAGCCTCCTTGTTACTCAAATGTGGCCTCTCTCTAAGCAAACTCAGCATATAAACACACTACCTTCCCCACAGCATGGGAAATGACTCCCAGGTATGAGCCTCCCTGGCACCGAGGGACTATTACCAAGTGCCAACTAGTGATGCATTTGGAAAAAGATCTTGACTCAAAGGGGGAAATATTAAATGCAAATAAGCTGTTATGGCTAAGAGATTTCAAAGTGAGTCAGGAGGTCATTCCAGAGGGACACTTATGCACATCTCAGAAGGATCTCATTGACTGTCACAGTTAACAGTACCTCAAACACTGGGGCTTCTGGAGGCTCTAGAGACATCTAGACACTATAGGCAGGGCAGACAATCTCAAGAATCTGTCACCCTGTCAGTGGGGCTTACCTTGGAATATATGCTCCCCAATATAACAGAGTTAGGCTCATTTATAATTTTCCTATACATGGCTCTTCTGTCCCTTTTATTTGAACCTATAATTACACTATACTCATTAAATCTATGTCCCAGGGACTTAAATCTTCAGTCTGTTCAATGGCAGTTGAGCCCTGAATATTAGCAGAGTTGCACCACCTACTCTCCAGTTCATTGTACTCACCTAGGACAACTACCAAAAGGATGATGATGGAAAACACCCATCCCCCAAAAAAAGAGTTTCTACAACTGCAAGCAAGACAGTTCCATCCATCTGACTCTCTCAATTAGAAACAGAATGAGTATCACCATCCCAAAATCCTCAAGATTCAGGAATGAACAAACATAAGGAGGGAATGCAACTCTGGACTAAAATAGACTTATTATTCTAGCAATGGAAGAACTTGTATCATTGATATAAAGGCAGTGGCCACCAGATATTCTGAGAGGAAGGAGAGGGAAGAATAGATATAACATGAGGCATTTTTGGGACACTGGAATTATCCTGCATGACATTGCAATGATGGATACAGGCCATTACACATTTTTCAAAACCTATAAAATCATGTGGTGCAAATTGTAAACTATAATGTAAACTATAGTCCATGGTTAGTAGCAATGCTTTAATATGTGTTCATCAATTGTAACAAATGTATCACACTAATGAAAGATGTTGTTAATGGTAGAAAGTGTGTGGGTAGGGGGTATATGGGAATCCCCTATATTCCCCTTGAGATGGCTCACTTGTCTGTTCATTGTTTCTGCTCATTGTCTGCTCGCTGTCTGCTCATTGTGTCTGTTCGCTGTGTCTGCTCATTGTGTCTGTTCATTGTGTCCACTTGTTGTCTGTACATCCTCTTTTGAGGAGACACTGGGAACTGAACTCGGGACCTCTCAAATGGGAGGCGGGTACCCAACTGCTTGAGCCATATCTGCGCCCTGCTCGTTGTGTGTGCTCATTGCTTCAGCTTGTTGTGCCAGCTCATTGCATCTGCTCGTCTTCTTTAGGAGGCACCAGAACTGAACCAGGGACCTCCCATGTGGGAGGCGGGTGCCCAACTGCTTGAGCCACATCTGCTCCCCCCTATATTTTTGAGGTAACATTTATGTAATCTAAAGCTTCTTTAAAAAATAAAGATAAAAATAAATAAAAATAAAACAGCATGGTACTGACACAAGGACAGGTATATACCAATGGATTCAAATTAAGAGATCAGAAATAGACCCTTACATCTATGCCCAATTGGTGCAATGTTCATTCAATGAGGAAAGAATAGTCTCTGCAAGAAATCATGCTTGGAAAACTAAATATCCATATGGAAAAGAATGAAGTTGAACCTCTAGCTCACATCATTTATAAAAATTAACTCCGAATGAATCAAAAACATAAATATAAGAACCATAACTATAAAACTCCTAGAACAAAACATAGAGAAGCATATTGAGGACCTAGTGTTATGCCATGGTTCATAGTCTTTATACCCAAAGCACAAATAACAATAGAAAAAAACAGATAAATGGAATTTCATGAAAATTTAAATCTTCTGTGTATCAAAGGACTTCATAACAAAAGTATAATGGCAACCTACAGAATGAGAGGTAATAATTGGAAATCACATAACTGATAAGGGTTTAATTTCCAGAATGTATAAAGAAATCCTCCACATCAACGATAAAAAGACAAACAACTGGTATTAGTCAGCCAAAGGGGTGCTGATGCAAAGTACTAGAAATCTGTTAGGTTTTATAAAGGGTATTTATTTGGGGTAAAAGCTTACAGTCACAAGGCCCTAAAGAGTCGAACTCAAGGTACCATAAGAGGTACTTTGTCACCCAAAGTTATTGGCCACGTGTTGCATCAATATAGCTGCCAACATCTGCAAGGGTTTCAGCCATCCTCTTCCTCATAAGGCTCTGTGGTCCCAGCTTCTTCCAATATCAGCTGCAGGCTGAGATAAGTCTCATCTCCAGGCTCAGCTGCTCTGTTCTTTCCACAAGGTCAGCTGTAAACTATCAGGCCCTCTCTCTTCCTGGGGCCTCTACCATGTCTATGGAGCCATCTCTATTCCTCAGTGTTCTTCTCCTGTGTGTTTACTTCCCGGGGTTCCAGCATCCAAAACTCCAACCAACTCCTCTGCCTTGTAGTTTCTCTGTGAGTCCTGACGTGGCCCAATCAAAGCCCTAAGCACAACTTAATCAAGTAAAAATGAAACCTCTGAATCCAATACAATTTAATATGCCCAGAGGAACAGAACAGTTCACAAACATAATCCAATACCTATTTTTGGATTCATAAACAATATCAAACTGCTACACAACCAAATTAAAAAATAGGCAAAAGACTTGAATAGACATTTCTCCAAAGAAGATATACAAATGGTAATAAGCAAATGAAAAGATGTTCAACATCACTAGCCATTAGAGAAACGTAAATCTAAACCACAACAAGATAACATTTCATGACCACTAGAATGGCTACTATTAAATAAATGGAGCATAATGAATGTTGGCGAGGATATGGATAAATAGGAACACTCATTCATAGTTGCTGGCACTGTAAAATACTACAGCCACTTTGAAAATAGTTTGGCAGTTCCTCAGAAAATTATGTATAGAGTTACCATATGACCCAGTAATCCTACTTTAGGTCTATACCCCAAAGACTTGAAAGCAGGGACTCGAACAGATATTTGCACACCAATGTTATACTTGCATTATTCACAATTGACAAAAGATGGAAGAAACCCTAGTGTCCATCAATAGATGAATGGAAAAACAATTCAAATGATTAAATATCATTCAGCTATAAAAAGGAATGAAGTTCTGATACATGAGACAACATGGATGAAACTTGAAACAGGCCAGACACAAAAGGACATATATTCCATGATCTCATTGATATGAAATATTTAGAGTAAGCAAATTCACAGAGTAAGAAACTAGAATACAAGTTACCAAGGACCTGGGAAGAGGTCAGGAATGGGGAGTTAATGCTTGATTGGTACATAGATTCTGTTTGGGGTGGAAAAGCTTTAGTAATGGATGGCAGTGATGGTAGCACAACATTGTAAATGTAATTTACTCCACTGAATTATATATTAGAATGTGGTTAAAAGGGGAAATTTTAGGTTGTAAATATATTAGAATAATTAAAGAAAAAAACACAGGACTGTTATGTGAACTCTAACATAAACGATGGACTACAGTTAATAGTATAATTATAATAATATTGTTTCATCAATTATAACAAAGGTACCACACTAATGCAAAGTGTTAAGAATAGGGAAAACTGTGTGTAAGGGAGTGGGGAGCATATGGAACACAAGTACTTTCTGCATTTTTCTGCAAACCTACAACTTCTCTAAGAAAATTTTAATTTTGCCTAAACAATAAGAATGCTAATACTTTCCATTTAATGTATGGTTTGAATTCATTTATCAAGAGATTATATATACTGCATTCAGCAGAGAACATAATAGAATTTTAGAATAGAGGAACTATCATCAAATACAAAATACAAACGTTAATCTCTCAAACCCCAGACACTGATGGGAATCGATGGCCTCCTATCCCTAGCTTTAACACACATGAACACATGTACACACACACACAGAGAATTTTAGCATCAAAATCTGAGATCACTGGGAATAGACACATGATAAAAAGGCTGGTTCCCAGCTCTAAGTTTAATACATTTTTTCAGAAGATATGATCTAATACCTTAGATAAGGGAAAGAATCCTTATATAAGCAGAGAGATGAGGTTGAGTGCAACTCCACTCCTTTAAGAAAAAAAAAAAAAAAAAACACTAAGATTAAGATATCATAGGCTATTAAAATCTAAACAATTGCCCTGAGCAGCTGAGGCCCTGATGAATTTCCTTCTACATTCTAACTAGCAGAAAAGGCCTAATGTGGTTAAATCCTAAATATTATCTTTAGTGTCTATACTAAGTGGTATTTTATTTCATGTAATTAGAACCCTAAAAGAACAAACCAGATTCATTTTTGTGAAATGAATCTGTAACCCAAGGTAAGTGTAAAATACTTCCTAGCCTAAAAGCTATCACATTATGAACCCATGTTGATGGAATATACAAATTTTATGACCAAATGAAAGGTTTGGGTTAAAAATGAGCATTAGCTCTATAAGTTATTTCCTCTGACATTCAATATCTTAGCTTTGAAAGAAAAAGAAAGTTTTTTTTATTATTCTCAAAAAAAAAAGTGCTACTCATTTGAAGATTTAGTGATGGCTAAGGCATAATTGTTTTAAGCTCAACAAATTTGAAGTTATCTTGTTGTTCTATCAAGTGTATTGATACAGTGCCAGAGGCACAGGCAAAACAGGATTTAAAATTGAACCACTAAATTATATCCCTTATTTCTCACTCTAGAAACTCCAGAAACTTATGGGTGACAGAATTGTCAGAAAGTTCTCTTTACCAATTAAAGAAAGGACAACCCAATCTCTGTTATGAACTGCCATTAGTAATTTAGCAGAACTAGAAGGCAGTTCAGCTGAGTAGACAGAAAATTAAAACATGGGCAGCTCCTGAATGGAAATTTATTCATAGCAGGTAATGAAATAGCATAGTCAGAATCTCTGGTGTAACTCATAGTGATATATTTAATTCTGATAACTTTGATGATGGCACTTGAATCAGATATTATAAATGGTGACAGGCTGTGACATATAGATAGGAGGAGAATGAGCATCAGCAACCTATCTCTATAGATACTGATTCTATATAAGATCAATTCTTTTTCCAAAAGGAAATATAAAAATTTCAAAATTATGACAAAAAATTTTAAAGAAGAGGCTTGGGGCCTTAACAAAGCTATATACCATTTTTACATTTGTCAATGGATTTTAATATTAACCAACATATCAAAGAAAGGGATGAATAAGACCTTACACTTGTAAAATATAAATTGCAGTTTCTGATTTCCTCTGGATAAGAAACAAACACAAAATTGCAGGCAGCATAGTTATCATTTGGGGAGGGTGAAAGTGAAGACTTGGGTTCGCATGGTTTTTCTAGGCATGTAAGTGATACTAAATATATACACTCACATACAGCAACATGGAATATGTTATTTACAACTATAAAGAAAAGTTTATATTTTGAATTTGTGTGCCTTTTTCATATTTTCTCATTTTTACAATGGCATTATAACTTTTATAATGAAAAATTTATGTTTAAATAATTGCCTATTTCAGCCTAACTCTCTACCACACAAATATGTCTAAGGAAAATAATAGTATTTTCCAAACAGATGGCTACTTCAATACATCTCTTTTGAATTCAGGGAATAGGATATTCATTTTGTGTGGTCAAAATGTGTTAATGTTGCAACTTTAAAATATAGCCTTAAAAATCTTTAATGTTTATTCCATTAAAATATGGGGTCCATGACACCCTCAACTGAATCTGTGACTGTGACTAACTAGTAGCTTACAGCAGAAATGACACTGTGCCAGTTTCCAGACCTAAATCTTAAAAGCCTGCTGTAGCAGTTTGGTATTATTTATGAATTCCAAAAATAGATATTGGATTATGTTTGTAAACTGGTCTGTTCCTCTAGGCATATTAGATTGTATTAAATTCAGAGGTTTTATTTTTCCTTGATTAAATTAAAATTAGGACTTTGATTCAGCTACATCAGTAAGATGTTGAGTCCCTGCCCCCTTGGTGGGTGGGGACTCACAGAGAAAATGACACAGCAGAGGAGAGAGTTGGAGTTTTGGTGCTGGAGCCCCAGGAAGTGAACACACAACAGAAGAACACAGAGGTTATAGAGACAGTCCATAGACACGGCAGAGGTCTCAGGAAGAGGGAGAGCCTGATAGTCTACATCCGACCTTGTGGAGAGAACAGAGCAGCTGAGCCCGGGAAGAAACAAGCCCTGGGGAGAGAGACAAGCCATATATCATCCTACAGCTGAGACCAGAAGAAGCTGGGACCACAGAGCCTGAAGAAGAAGGCTCTTGCAGAGACTGGCAGCCATCTTGCTCCAACACGTAGCAACAGACTTTGGTGAAGGAAGTAATTTACTCTTTACGGCCTTGTGACTGTAAGCTTCTACCCCAAATAAATACCTTTATAAAAACCAACTGATTTCTGGTATTTTGCGTCAGCACCCGTTTAGCTGACTAATACACCTGCACTTCTGTCTTTTGGGACTTTCACTCTTGTAGCCATGCTGTGAAAAAAACCAAGTAGCCTGTAGGGTAGGTTATAAAGAGATGAACTGAGGCCCTCTGGCCCACAGCCATAGCTGAACCTTCAGCTCACAGCCACCACCAACTTGTCAGTAATGGAAGTGAACTACATGAAAAGTGAATTTTCCATCCCCCAATTGTTCCACCCCAACTGATACAACATGGAAAAGAAAAGAATTGCTCCCTCTAAACTTTGCCCATAATGCAGATTTATGAACAAAATAAACAATTGCTGTTGTCTTTAAGTCACTAAATGTGTCTTTACGCTAAAAGCATACTACACATTATTTATCAAAAGTGAGCTTGTGAGAGGGGAGCAGCTATAGCTCAGTGATTGAGCACCTGCCTCCCAAGCATGAGGTCCCAGTTCGATCCCTGGTACCTCCTAAAAAAAAAAAAGTAAGCATGTGAGAAAGATTAATAGTTAAGTATAAAAAGAAACAAACTGTCAAGTGAAAATGTTAACTTATGTCTCAATTTCTGCAATAAAAATATTCTTGGGAAAAATTGTGTATGTTCCCTCTTCTTTAGGAAACTGGATAACTTTATATATACATTGAGAGCTCATGGTACAGAAAAATTCACTATAATAAATGCTTTAACAAAATAAATAATTGTTTTGTAACATAAAAATCTAAAAAGTTTAAAGTATTTATTTTGTAGGGCAGAGTTCTCATTCATTCAGATCTGAACCAGATAGCTCAATTGCTTGTATTTCTTGTCCACATTCTACTTTTATTATAAGATTTATTCAATAATGTAATGAGTGGGACTATATCACAGCATTAGCAGAGACTCAGTCCATTTTACTTGTTATAAAACCGTAGTAAAATAAAACCAATGTTCAAAAAGGTGACACAAATACAAAATACCTTTACAGAGGGAAATTAATTAGCCCCAAAACTCTGACTCCTTGTATAAAGAAAAACCTGAGTACCAGAATGATTAATTGATTTGTACCAATCACAGTAATGCTAGGCCTGGAACCCTGACACCTGCCTCCTCATTTTGTATCCTTTCTCATATATTATGCTGCCTCATCTGACAGGAGTGATTCCTATATGGCTGTGAAATAAAAAATAATGTATAATATTAAAGAAAGAGTAAAGCAAAGCAATTTTTCCATGCAAAAGGCATCTAATTTACCTTGAAAATTTGGAATTCTTCATTTTATAAAATATGTGCTGAAGCATTCGACACCGTAAGTTTTCCAGATATGTGTATGCTTATGTATGTATGATGTAACATCCAAAAGAAATTCATTGTTTCATATTTGTTTATTGTAAAAAATTAGCTGTTCATTATTTGATACTCTGCTATATTTTATATATCTGACAAAGTATTTTCATTATATTTGTACTTATGATAAATAATGTGTTTTGAGAAAATATTTTTAATTTAAATTTTTTTTTCATATAATCCTATTTGCATTTAATCATCTAAAAACACCCTTCTATTTAGATGGTAGAGATGTGTTTAATCTTGACAAATCAATATAATGCTAAGCCTCAGTTTACTTCTCTATAAGAAGGCCATAACAATAATACTTACTGTATGTACGTAGAGTTGTCCAAATTAAGATAATATATGTAGCTAATACATCTAAAATACTTGATATACTATATCTGGCACATATTACACTAATGAATTGTTAGCTATGATTGTATCTATAAATTTAGTTGTAATTAAAACATAGTATTATATCCAGATAGCAAAAGGTAAAGTATGATCTAAACAATAGCCTATTAAAACACTGTATATTTCTCTACTAAAAGGAGATCTTGCTATGGTTAAGTTAATCTGATCAATTAAAGTGGTTTTTAGATATTAAAAATGATACATATTAATACTTTTAAGTGGCAATATATTTTTACTGGACTAAAAATATTAATACTTAAATTTAGTATAACTTACCACAAATACATGTGCTATAAAAAAAGTAAGCTAAATTCTATAATTATGTTAAATATTCCTCATACAATTAAAAACATCAAATTAAGAATATCAGTACTAATGAAAAAGTATGCCTGCAATGAATTTAGTGGAATATCTTGAAATTAAATTTAAATAAGAAAATATTTCCATAATATATGTACCTACCTGGAGTAGGCAAACAATCTACTATCCCAGAGATCATGGTTCCCTCTAGGTCCAGAATGAAAATAACAGGAATCTGTCCCATCAAACATATTTAATCCATCTTCTGAATTTTTTGAAGCATGACTGTGTACAACATCCAAGAGGACAATAATGCCCATTTCATGAGCTGTGTCAACCAGTTCTTTCAGCTCTTCTGGTGTTCCATAACGGCTGAAGGAAAAGAACACAGGAAAAACAAGATTACATTGTTTTAAAACAAACAGCCGATCATATACTGTTGATCAACTATTTTACCAGCACAGTACTAGATATTTTAAACATGCAAATGCAGTATGGCATGATCCTTATATAGAAGTCAAAATTACTTAACATGCTATTAAGCAAGTTCAGGAACATTCAATTAAAAAATCATAAAAATTTAAATCAGGCCATTAAATGTAGATTTAATATCCCAACCAAAATTCACATTTGAATATGTAAATAGAAAACTCTACTTTTTATCCTCCAGAGCTTTTAATTTCGTTCTTCAAGTCTAGCTAGAATGGGGATCATGATGGTTGCTGCTCACCTACTACCCACCTCTTTGAGTATGCATGATTGAGAGAGAGGGTGGGGAACTCTTAGAATATTTCTATGAATGTCCTTCATGCCTTGATTGAGGGCATTCCTCCTTCACTCATTCTCAAGCCAGAATGTCCTTAGGTACCAGTGAGCCAAGAAAATGTGCAATAGAAAAGTGGATAGCTCACATGCATGTGCATTATGTTAAAAGCAACTTTCTAGTCAGCATAAAATAGAAAATGACTCCCCAGAGGAAGGCCTTTCTTAATTTATGTGAAATCTGCATATACAGTCTTCCATAGCTCACCTTTTTGTCCTTTAAATAATCACTCTGGTGAATGCCTACTGTGTCTCTTCCTCATTAGACAATATGCTCTTTGAAGATAGGGTCTACGACTATCTGGTTCCTCCTCACGACCTACTACACTTTTTGAATTGTAGCACGTCTCCTGATAGTCAACTCCATGGGCACCAAGAGTTATCTTTTAAAAATGCAATATAATTATACTGTTCTCTACATAAGATCATGCTTGAGCTCCCACTGTCCCTAAGGTAAAGACCACTGTCCTTATCATGGCCTACTGTATTGCCTAACCTGCTCCTTATAAGAACACTAGCCTTATCTTATGAAACTCTATCATACTCCTCCCTCTCCTTATCCCAGTCATTTATCCTTTTGTCCACTTATTGACCAGCATGCTCAAAGATGTTAACGCTTCATTCATTCAATTGTTCAACAAATACTTATTGTGCTATTTACCAGGTGCCACAAAATCTTTTATGGTCTGGGTATATAGCAAAGAACAAAATAGATATGACTGCCCTTATGGGGAAATAACAAATAAATAAGCAAAATATGTGGAATGGTAGGTGACAAAACGTGCTCTAAATAAAAATGAAGCAAAACCTGGTGGGAGAGGTGGGTTTTCTATTTTAAATAGGATTATCAGTGAGAGTTTCATGGAGAAGGCAATTACCAAAAAGAAAAGTGTTCAGAGGGAAAGCAATCACACGTGCAAGGGCACTGGGGCAGAATGAACTCGGAGTTTTTGAAGAACAGCAAATAGGCCAATGTAGCTGGAGTAGAATGGTCAAGAAAGAAAAAGATGAGCCCAGAAATTCAGCCTAGGCCCAGATCACATGGAGCCTTATGGACCAATATAAGGCCTTTTATTCTGAAAGAGACAGGGAATCATTAAATAATTGGAGATGGTGATGCTATTTATTGAATTAGGGAAGATGGTAGGAGGAGGAAGTTGGATGATAAGATCAAATATTTAATTTTGAACATGTTAAAGTGAGATACATTTTAGATATTCCAGTGTTAAATAGAACTGTCTGAAGTTCAAAAGAGAGGTCAGGACAGAGACTAAAATTTGGAAGTTGATATATAGAGCATATTAAGCTATAAGAATGAATGTGACACCCAATGAACTGACTATAAATACAGAGGGGAATGGAACCAAGGTCTGGGCACTGGGAGGTCAATATTTAGTGAAGATGTTGATGAAAGATGAAGAGGTAAGCGAAAAGGAATTAGAGAAGAAGTAACAGGTTAGGTGGAAAAAAGGGCAACAACAGGAGAGTATAATGTTTGGGAAGCCAAAGAAAGAAAAAAGTTCAAGAACGTACAGTAACCAATTGTGCCAAATGCCGTCAACAGTTCAGTTAAGATGAGAGTGAAGAACCGACCTTAACAATGTAAAGGTCATCAGTACCCTTGGCAAGAGCAATTTCAGTGAAGAGGTGGAAAGCATACTTGGAATGAGTTTAAGAAAGAAAAAGTGGAGGAATGAGAGACAGCAGAACAGACAACTTATTCAAGGAGAACTACTGTAAAGAGAAACAGGTCAATGGGTCAGTATCTTTTCCATATGTTTGGACTGCTATCTACCTACTCCCCACTTCACGCCTTCCCCTAAAAACTCTTAACCATGTTTTGGATTTCAGTTCCAATATCAGTTAAGATCTGACCTACACTGAATGGAATACCTGATTCTATGCTCTCATACTGCTGTCAATTTCTTCTTAGTATATAATGTATATTGTTTAACTGATTTTTATATGTAACCACACTCTAAACTCCATGAGGCAGAGGCAATGTTGGACATTTCCATCATTTTAATATGTTAAAATTCAATAAATATTTGAGAGAATGAATGTGTATTGTTAGTGGGCTGGTGCTGGGGGCAGAAGGGGTTGGTATGACTATGTGTATGTGTGCTTCAATGCAGCAATACTTGAATTTGTTAGATGGATTTTGTTGAAGCCTAGCTAATCTAGCTCAATTGATTACTTTCAAGTTAATTGTTCCTTGTGGTCATTGAGTTCAGCAGCATCTTCAATTGCCATTGGTATCTTTCCCTCCAGAGAACCACATTCTTTGAATTTCAGTCTGAGAGGAAGATCAGCCACTCTGTGGATTGTATATGCCCTACCTCCTAAGGGCCTCCTCAATCACCTTCAGTCAGTCTCTTTCCAGAAAAGGATGAGAGCTCTGACAGAAAAATGACATCTAGAGGACATGATTTTCTGAGCAAAGCTTAGATTTTCAAGCATGTGTAGATTTCTGGATATCCTTTATCGGAAATCATTTCATGAAAAGCAACATTAAATCAGGATTGTTGAATAAATTGGCAAGGGCCTGTTCACAACTTGTCCATACATGTCTAAAGCAAGAGCCAACTTATCTATATATGACTAAAGTAAAAGTGAACTTGTCTATATATCGTAAAATCACTTACACGTGCTATCTGAGGATCTCCAAGTTTGCACAACTGCTAGGATATTCTAACATTCTTTGAAAATGGGTGTTCATTTCCCCAAAACCAAGACTTTTGTTTGGGGTAAATAAGTTTTGTTAGCATTCCATCCTCTTTATAAGGCTTGCTTTTCTTATTGTTTTTGCTTAACCAATCATATTTTTCTTTGGGCAACCTCATTATAATTACCATATAAACTGCCTCTTTCTCAGGGGAAATCAGAGAGCTTCTGCCTCAGCACACAGCATTCCCCAATTTGCGAATTGCCTCCTTTTAATAAATAATCTCTCTTTTCTAAGTTCTTAAAGTTAGTCTTTTATTTGACAAGGCCAACGTCCAAGGCCAGATGGGAAGGGAGAATAAGACTTTAATAAAGAGAGTGCTCAGTTTCAACTCTGTTAACCTTTAAATAGGTTACAAACCAATGTTTAGTAAAAAGTAAACATTTTCATTTTGTTATTTTCTGTTCAAAATAAAAATGGATATAATGTGTCTTTCACTTTACCTTGAAGCTGCAAAGAAGCTTGTGATCTGGTAACCAAAACTAGCATAGTAGGCATGCTCCATGATCGCCATCATCTGAATACAGTTGTATCCTATTTAAACAAAGATCAAATAGAGATTGAATAGTCCTACCTCAATACCTTTTGCTTGTCTGACCTTCTAACAAAATTGGGTGGTTAGTTTCTTGAGAGTTATACTCTTACTAGCTACTTGAAATGTCTTCATTTAACAAGCAATAAATCATATGCAAACGTACTCTTAATTTGGCTTTAGAATATTAACGATGACAATCTGCATATGCTAAACTTCAGTTGTAATTTTAATATTCACACTGAAGATTCTGAAAGCTAAGTAAAAATAACTGATTACATACCACAAACATTTTACTTTACCATTATCTTAACATTTCAGTATTTCTCATCATTTTTGTACTTATAAAATCACTCCAAAGTTGTACGTGCATGTGTGCACAGTCACATACTCATCAGCTTCCTTTCTCCATCCAAAAAAGTTTGCTTTAATGTTAAATGAACTGACTCAAAAAGACATGTATTATATTAACAAATCCATAACACTTAAAAGCATTTACCAAGGCATTTTTAATGTAAGCAAATAATAATCAGAGATGAAGAGACTTTTGGTGTTAAAAAAAAAAAAATCTAAGAAAATCACATTTTTCTTCTTCAAAGTATAAGTTGATAAAATTTTAAAATATGATTTTATTGCTTGGAAAGTAACATTCCTATAACATACATAGAAAATATTCTTACACTATTCTCAAAGACAAATTCATGTCAATGCAAGTTTTATAATTTTCTTAAGGTTTATACAAGTTCATATTTAGTATCATTTCATTTAAATATATAACTATACTTGTAAACAATTTTGTAAACAAAGAAAAGCATCAAATTAATTTCCTTCCTCTCGGTTGATATCTTGCACATATGCCAGCATGTCATTAATATTGGAACAGCTAAACATTTATATTCAGAATTAGGGAACTATAATTATAAAAGATGGCATAAACTTCTCCACTATTTCATAATTTACTAGAAAGTTCTTACTGCTTTTTTTAGTGTAAAAAAATCAAATTAACTCTAACAGGTCTGATAGAGATACATACATAAACTGCTCATATAACATAAATCAATTTTTATATACCTTATAATAATTAAATATGTTCTAGAGTTTGTAGTTTCTCTATTATATAATAAATATTATTCTTATGTTTAAACCCCGAGTTACAGTTTCCATTATTAATTTTTATGCCATTAATCATTCATGGATTAGTTTATGTTCCAAGCACAGGGTTAGGCAATTCAGACACAAAGATGAAGAGAATCCTTGATTTGCTCACCCTTCTGCAAGACCAGGTAATAAACAATTTATTACTATATAATATGATAGAACATCTCAAATATAACAATGGTAATGCATCTATTATATATAACTAATATTAAAATCTCCATCTAATTAATTAATTTTATTTTAGGGAAACCAAGCTCACAATCACAAATAATTAAGATCCATACAGAAGTGAAAACTTTGAGTTACAAACTTCTCCTCAAGCCAAAATTTGGACTGTCTAAAAGAAGCAGCATAATTATACCTGCTTTTATCCTCCTTCCTACCCACTAGAGCAAGTGCTAATATGCTGTGAAATTACAAAAAACCAATAGCTATAAAAAGAAAAACAACAGATTTAAAACATACTAAATCAAAAATTCAGCAGTATATTGTTCACTCTTCCAGGTTATTTCCATGAAGACAGGGTCTGTGTCATTATAGGCCAATATATGAACATCAGGCACAATGTGTCTCACATAGAGGGTGCTCTGATGCAAAATGAGTTCCAGACATCTTACAAATCCTTACAAATGTAACATTTTTTTCCCTAAATGACTAAAATGAACAAACTAAAATCAATGACTACTTAAATTGTTAAAAGTACTCTACTATAAAAAAGTAATTATACTGGCATATTTATCTACAATTTTGGAAGTCATCAGTTAACATTACTTAAAATTGAAATTGGAATAATATTTTGAATTCTTACAATCTATCTTATTCCATTTCACTTTTCTATGCTACCACTATTATAGGATAATTTATGAAACCAAAAATAAAATGTATTTCTATTACATATTTAATCTCTTAACACAAAAAAGAGACACTCGTAATTAGCTTTTCTAAAAGGAGAAGAGACTCATTAAAATTTTATCTGAATAAAAATCACAGTTATTACTTACCAAGGTCTTTAATTCTTGGTAGTACATTGCATGTAAAATGTTTATAAGAAGCTACTTTTCCTTCATGGGAAGATATTCCCACATGAGATTCATAAATTCTTAGACTTCTTGGCTTCTTTGGTCTGGAATGCTTAAGCTACAGAATATCAAATTACTTATAGAATTAAACCAGGAATTAAAGTATGACACTAATTGATCAAACATGCTAAATAAAATGGTAAGTCAACCCAGTCAAACACTTGGAATTATTTTTGTATATAAAAGGCATTGGCTACATTAATTAAATTTTCTGTGGGAAAGAAATCCTTTTTAGCATCTTGTTAATGGACCTATTTTAAAAGAGGAATTATGCATTGGCTTAATACTATATGCCTTAACATTGAGTGAAGAAACTAAGTGAGCTGAAGTCTTAGAGAAAATATAAAAGCCATGAAATGCACACATAGTTATCAAATGCAAAGCATTTATCAACAAGCCCCAATACCTTAAAGGACAGAAAAGTAAGTTTAAAGATACAAACAATCCTTGTTGATAATACAACCTTAAACCTTACCCTAATTAATATATCTATTTAGTTCTTCCCTATTCCTTTTTCCTAGGGACACTGATTTTTTCAGCTCCAAGTCCATAACAGTGAGAAATATTACACCGCTGACGAGTCTTTGATGAATCAAAACCAACGGTTTTTAAAAATTCAGTATTCCTTCTGAGTCAGTATGTAGAAATTCAGTTATTAGGTTTTTTACCCTAAACTTAGAACAAAACAAAAATTCACATCTACATTTTATTGGCTACAGATGATGTGTTCTCAAATATGTATGGTATAAGAAGAACACTATGATTTATAATTCTAAACCAGCAGTGAAGAAAGAAGTTGAACATTACTATAAAAGTTATAAGCTAAAAATTAATTTTCCTAGAAATATTGGAACTAGCATTGATTTAAAGATTTGTTGTTCTCACTTTATATGGATGTTCTGGATCCCAGTGTATCCAATCATAATTCACATTATCACCTTCACGAGTCACATACTTTGCCCACGGTGAAATACGATACAAGATCTCTCCACTTTTACTAGTAATAACTACCTAAAAAGAGAATGATATGTTATTGCTTTAAAATACTTTGAAAACTCTAAGATAATACATAACAGTTATGTGCACTGCTACTAACAGGAAATGGAGGAATGATCTTAAGAATCTAAACTACCATCCAGAGGTGTGACTTTAAAGAAGAAATTTAAATTCTATGAACCTTCCTTTCTTCATCTGTTATAGTATACGATCCTTAAAGTTACTTCTGACTTGAATGTTTTATGATTCTTTGACAATTTTCACCATTACAAACCAACCATTAATGTAGTTAATTAAAATAAACATATAGTAGATATTAAAAAGTCAAAAATAATATTTGGAAGCTACTCTCAATAAACCAATTAACAGAAGGGAATAATCCCACCCTAATAAGAAAAAAAAAAAAAAA
>JAQZBX010033855.1:0-18230 GCA_029593785.1 Cabassous unicinctus
AAATTCTTGAATTTTACTATAACAAACTGGTTTGAGACTTGGAAATACTTTATATGTATAGGAAGAGGGTATTTGTTAGGGAGTGAAAGGCAGAAGTATTTCTTCTAGAAAATCAAGAATGATAGTAGCCTCTTGACACCGGTAGTGTATAGTTTTTTAAAAAGTAGGTTTTAGCACTTTTGAGGTCATAGGTCTCTTTGAGAATCTTATAAAATTTATTAAACAATTTCAGGGCATTCATAGAACTTCTGAAGCTTGACTTGGGGCCTGCTAGGTATTCTTGATTCACAGGCTTACAGGGGAAATCAACTTTTTTTAAACACCAGAGGACCAAGAAGGAAATTTAAATATTTTTTAGGGATCAATCAGAAATTTTAGTAAAGTGTTCTAAAGTCATCAGTTGGAAAGTTCTGTGCCCCATGGTTTTGTTCTGCTTTAGCTAACTCTGGAAACACAGAGAGTGGCAGGTGAAAGTCAAACTCTGGCATTTCCTGGAAGGAAGGACTCCAGGGACACAGTCCAGCCCTCCCAGGGACCTCATTCTAGCTCCTCTCTCCAGCTTTCAAGTCACTCCACAATAACATGTGAATGACCCACAACCCAAACACATTGAACATCTGGGAACACAAGAGATTCTTGTCTCCCTGGGGGCTGTGCTGTGACTACCCAAGTGACATCTATTGTTCTGAGACCAGCAGGTGGGGAACTTGGCTGGGTCTCTACTTGGTGAACCGTCCAGCTGATCTGGGTGGTAAAATCAAGGATGCTGATGAAAAGTGGAGGGTGAAGAGAGGCATGGCAAGCCCCAATCCTTACCTGAAGCCCCAGGTCTTGCTGGTTTGTCTCTCCCCAGCAGCTGATACTCGTTATTCCTGCCTGGGGCCAGGGAAGGCACACCCACTTCTCTGTGGCTTGCTGACCCAGCAACTGGAACTGAACTCTTGTTGAACTAAACTGGAATGAACTATGCTGTTTTGCTGAATCATGAACCCAATCCAAAATGTTTTCCCTTCACTATGAAAAAGCCAATTTAACTTCTTTATAAAGCTCCCTAGTGAGGCAAGTTCAAGTTGGAATCCAAACCCTCTCTTTTCTATCATTTAAAATTTCAGTTTGACCTGAAACAAAACAGGAAAACCAGAGTTTCCTTTCAAAAACACTGATATTTCACTCAATCTGAAGCCCATCTTAGACCACAACTTCTTGTGGCCAGTTGATTTGGGCTGGGCATATATATACCCCAGCATTTAAGCAGTGTAGGGTCATACGTGGGCTCTGAGGTAGATAGACTGGGCTTTAAGCCTGGCTCCACCATCTTCCTACTAAGACTTAGGGCAAGTTACTTAACTTCTCTTACCCGAAGTGCTCAGTACATAGAAAGGGCTATGGTTATTATTTTTAGCTGGGGCAGTACCTGCTAACTATGTATTAAAATAGTATCACTGCGTCAGAAGTTTCTAGGGTAGGCAGTCAAAGAATCCCTGGTACCCATGTTTTCCAGTGGCTTAGCTTTAAAGAACACATTCTTCCTATTTATATACATGAGATGAAAAACACCATGGCATAAAGGTTAGATATATCTCTAGTGTTAAGGAGCACAGGATTCAGGTCTTAGAATTTCAGGATCTCTGAGTTGTAAAGAGCCTTGAAGATTATCTAGGACTTTTGTCAGTCCGATGCTTGAAACCTGTTTACGGTGCCCTTGACAAAACCCGAATACCTTCAGTGATGGGGAAGGAAGCTTTAAGCATTTCCATCCATTTGTATGTTATTTATACCCATTTACTTCCAAAATGAGTGGGAGATATCTTAGAATCAAATGTCCATATACAAGCTGGTGTATTCATACAATAGAATATTGTTTGGCAATAAAAAGGAATGAAGTACTGATAGGTGCTACAACATGGAGGAATCTCAAAAACATGTCAAGTGAAAGAAGCCAGGCATGAGAGAGCACATACTATATGGTTTCATTTACAGAAAATGTCCAGAAAAGTCAAATCTTTAGAGATAGAAAATAGATTAGTGGTTTCTTGGGGCTGGGGGTGAAAATGGAGAATGACTGTAAACAGACATGAGGGATCTTGAAGTGATGAAAATATTCTAAAGTTGGATTATGGTGATGGTTTTATAACTCAGTAAGTTTACTAAAAAACATTGAACTGCACACTTAAAATGGGTGAATTTTATGGTATGTAAATTCTACCTCAAAGTCATTTTTAAGAATCTATATACAAGAGAACTGTTTAGACACATAAAAAAGATAAGAACTATGTAAGGAATGGAGAGAGATAATTGTAACAGCCAGCCAGGCCAAGAGTACTTATTACAGAAGACAGGAAAGTTTAGCTCTGAGGTTTCTGATGACCAACATTTTGGGGGAAGCTTTTTTTTCTATTTTAAAATGAGATTTGTCTCCCAGTCTGTTTGACCTATTGACCTAAGTCCTACTTTGGGACCAGGCAGGATGACACTGATTCTTTTTTTTATGTGATAGCCCTCTAGTATTTGAAAGTAACTTTATGCCTTCTCTTCTCTAAGCTGAATAACCCCAGTTCTGCACCAGGATGCTGTGTGTTGGCATCTCCCTCAGGGTTTTCCCCTTTCTTTAAAATGTGAACAATAGCTCTGGTTCCTTCTTCCCCTTGAAAACATATGGATGGGAGGCGGGTGTGGCTCAATGGATGGAGCTCCCGTTTGCCGTGTGGGAGGCCCCGGGTTCGCTTCCCGGGGCCTCCTTGTGGGGGCGGGCCGGCCGGCCTGTGTGGCGCGGTGGGCTGGTGCGGCGGGACCTCGCAGTGGGAGGCGGGTGTGGCTTGGTCGATGGAGCCCCCGTTTGCCATGCGGGAGGCCCCGGGTTCGCTTCCCGGGGCCTCCTTGTGGGAGCGGGCCGGCCTGCGCGGCCTGGTGGGCTGGGCAGCAGGGCCTCGCAGCAGTGGGGAGATGGGCAGACACGGAGGAAGCACGCAGCGGGTGGACACAGTAAAGCACGGGCGGCGAGGGGGGAATAAATAAATAAATAAATCTTTAAAAAAAAAAAAAAAGAAAAAGAAAACATATGGAGATGAGAAATCTATGCTCTGAGCTCTTAGGCTAGGACGGGGCTTATAAATCTCAGGTGGTGTTGACATGTCTTGGCTCTTCTATATGTGCTTTCAGTTTTACCGATCCTTGAACATCCGGATTGCCCTCGTGGGTTTGGAAGTGTGGACTCATAGGAATATGTGTGAAGTTTCCCAGAACCCATACTCTACACTCTGGTCGTTTCTTAGCTGGAGGCGCAAGCTGCTCAAGCAGAAGAAGCATGACAACGCACAATTAATCACGTAACTAGCCTTTCCGCATCTGCTTTGCATTGGCCCCTGCCTCCAGTGCACGTGCTCAGTTTGCCGTTTTCTTTCCCTTGTGGTGAGGATTGGTTGTAGAAGGCCATCTGACTCTCTAGTCCAGGAATCAAATATTTCTCAGACATGTGCCCTGTACCCAGCACACCCCAGAGCATTTAAAAACTGCAGACTCATAACAATCCCAAGAAGTGTTTGCCATTACATGAGAAAATTAGACGTACACCTATTTAGTCAAGTATCTCAAATAATTGAGTATGTGTTTGGGAAATGGCTGGTGTTCACAGGCCACTTTGAAGCAACTTCAGTGGCTTGTCTTGATCTTGGCGCTGGTCCTAGTTTCTGTGCTGACCTCCCACTGCAGGCACAGGAGGGGGCGCTCCGTGAGTTGTCCTTCACTTTGTTTCTAGGGGCTCAGGGCTGGGTGTCTGAGATACTCAAAGTGGCAGATAATACAGGAGTTGTGTGTTTGGTGGAGGGAAGCACTGGAGAGGGATTGTATTGGATTTTCTTAGACCTGGAAAAAAAAAAGAGCAGGCCCTCATGGCGGGGTCATGGTAGCACACAATAGTCCCCTTAGGATGCATATTAGTGTTGACTTCCAAAGGTATTTTGAGGTAGTTACAACAAAAGGTGTATATATAATAAAACCATTTTTCTTCTGTTCCTTGAATATCTCTCTCAGTCAATGGTCATTTAAACCTTTGTTTACCCTTTAAAAGGAACTGAGGAAAATAACTGTACCAGAAACTAGGACTGTGAGTGGTTACTTCATGATAGCATATTCACCCAGGAAGAGTCTTTGGTTACCAAACTTTTGGTCTGAGCTCATGGAAACATCGTGTCTTGCTTTGGGCAAGGCCTTGAATCCAGGTTTCTAGTAGGACTTTCCCAGGGCCCTGTCTAAGTTTATAAAATAATCCCTAGGGCTTCATATAGATTTTCATGTATTTTGCATATTCCATTGCATGTTGTTTCTTGGAAGTATAAGTCTGCCTTGAATTCAGCAAACATTCATTAAGCCCTCACTATGTATTTGATTCTAGTGATCCCCAAATAAATAAGCTCTTGAAGCTATAGTCTAGATAAGAAGACAAACACTGGAATAGAATTTCTATATACATTTTTAAAAATAAATTCCATATTTGGCGTGCACGATAACACAGGTATTTTATATTCCTTCTTTCCTACTCTGGATGCTTACTGCAAACAGGGAGGTATATTAAACAGGGGGAAATGGAGCTAACTGTTGGCAGTTTAGGATCACAATTGCAAAACAAAAGCAGAAATAGCTCCTCCTTGCACCAGCTGCACTGTGTGAGGTTCTTGATGGGACACATCTGTTTCCTTGACCACAGAGGGATGTGGGGATGAAGCATCGGACCCACAGCTGCTATCCCAATCTACCCTCTTCCCCTGTACACATGCCCCAGAGCCAGGGGTCCTGGCAGCTGGTGGAAGTGGGCATGATTCACTCCAGCCTCAGGACTCGTGCTACCCTCCCTTCAACCCTCCCTCTGGCCTTTTCCTGTCCAGCAGGAATGGGATGTAGTTTTGCAAGCCCTGCCTGTTTCCTGCCAGGCATTGGAGCTGTGGGCATACGGTGGGGACAAGTGGCCTTTCTCTCTGCATCTCTGGAGCAGTGTGGGAGTAGGTGAGAGGAAGTGAGAGGTGTGGTGACTTGGAAGTTGTCCAGTTGGCCTGGATACCAGGGCCCCTTCCCTTGGGAGTAACCTGGGAATGTCAGTGGGACCAAGGAGCACCGTGACGGCCACTTGCCCCCTTGGACCCTGGGAGCAGCCCCCTCAGCCTCCACCCAAGTCACCCTCTCTCCTTCCCTCCTGCAGGGGCATGCCCTTCCATGGGACCACCATCGGCCTGGCCCCCCTCATGGCCATGTGCTCCGTGTACCAGTCAGGAGGCGTGAACGTGGTGAGTCTCAGCCCACATGCTGGTGCTGCGGAGGGCGATAGAGCTGCCTCACGAGACAGGCAGTCATCTTTTAAATAATAATTTGATATTTATTATTGCAAGAAAAAAGCTTTCACATGAAATAGGGCAATTGCTTTAAATGAAGCCGCTAGGCTCTAAGAGACTAAGGTGCCCAGGGGTGAATTTTCATTTATTGTAGTTTATTCTCAATTTCCAAGCTCCGGGAGCCCCTGAAGCTGTTACATTAATACACCACTAGATCCCTCCTCCTATGTTCCAGACCCAGGCATAGTGAGATGATAGAGATGAGGGTTTATTCCAGGTCTTGCATTGTTATGTACGTCCTTAGGAAACAAGAGCTCAGGGCCACAGGGAATTACTGTCTTCTTTTGAAATTCCCTCTGACTTTGTGAGGGTGTTTTGAGGATTCACTTTTATCTTTTGAAGTTTATATCAGTACTTATTGACAAATGTGGCTTAGATGCTAAAAGCACAGGTTCTTGAGTCAGAACTGATTGGGTTCAAATAGCAGCAGCATGTGACTTTGGGCAAATTAATGAGTTTCCTCAACTATAAAATAGAGAGAATACTTTTACAGCTTATAATCTCAGGATTAGAATGAGAATTCAATGAAATAATACCAGAAATACACATAGGTTTTAGTCATTCTTTTTTTGCTGTATCTGTTCTGTTCTTGTGTTTCTATTCCTTTAGCTTTTGCTTCCTATGATTAAGCATCACATACCACGTCAGGTGCTGGGCCTGGTATGGACCATCTTGGGGCTCCCTTGGAAAACCCTGGGCCAAGTGCACCTTATGTTTGGTTCAAGGTGGTCTTTCCTATGTCAATCTCCTTACATCCTGGAGAGATACATGTTAAGAGGAAGAATAGAGAAAATCCTCCTCTTTCCTTTATTGAGAAAGCATTTATCTTCATCTTTATCTTCATCTTTGGGTCAGGCGTGGTCTCCAACCTTCAGGAACTAGGGAAACACGGACTTTTGAACATTTGACTTCCTAATGATGTCAGTGGATTTCAGCTTGTTGTGGAAGCATGTATGGAGTGTCTGTTAGCTCAGTGATGGTGGAATCAATGGAGAGCAGCAAGGCTTGGCTAAGGAAAAGGCCGGGATGGACACAGGAGGCCAGAGCTCTACCCTTGACCTGAACTTTCTCCCTGAGCAGGACCACTCAGAGAATGCCATTGGAGTGGCTTCCACCATGGCCCATGAAATGGGCCACAACTTTGGCATGAGCCACGATTCTGCAAATTGCTGCACGGCCAGTGCGTCCGATGGGGGGTGCATCATGGCGGCCGCCACTGGGTGAGTTGAGCAGAAGCTGCCAGGAAGGGTGGGGATGGGGAGGATGGCAGAACAAGCATGAGCAATGGGACACAAGGGTTCCTCCCAGCTGGTCGCAGGGAGCCTCTGCTGTGCTTCCGGTGGGAGCCTTGGGGAAAAATAGGGTTTTTAAAATAAAGAAATTGGAAGAGAACAAAGGAGGCAAGTCTGTGGAAGTGGGTAGTAGATTTCTGGCAGGTCTGTGCCATTGGGACCCTCGATATGCTTAAGACCCTGTCTTAGGGTCTTTAGCTGTAAAATTGGCCTGATCCTGTGTCTTATTTACTTCATGAGTTTTGGTTGAAGACCCATTTTGGTAAAAGCCACAACCCTCAGTCCCTCCATCCCAAGGGATTTTCATCAGTGCTGTTACATCCCAGCTTGACTGAAAGCTCTGAGGTAGCCCCCAGAACAAGGAGAAGTAAAGGGAGTATCCACACACTCCAAAATAACTCCTCAGGGGATTTACAGGGTGCATTTGCTAGTAGGAATAAGGACAAGGCAGTTGCATCTTTCTATATTGTGAAGGATTCTTAAAACTAGGGCCTTTGAAGGAGAATTCTAGAGTTTCTTCCAAGGACTTAACCCTTAATGTCTGGACTCAGCACAAAGCATTGGGTTCTTCCAGGACTTGAGCCATTCCTCAGAGATGTCACAATGGGAGCTTATGTTCCCCCCACCCCAAACCATTAGGGCCTGCTTATGGCTCCTAGAAAATGGTATTTCAGTGTTTCCAAGAGGAAATGCAACTTTCTTGAAGCTCTAGTGGCCAGTGTTTCTTCATCACTTCTTGGCTGTAGCTCACAAAGGATGATCTTTACATGCAGGATACAACTCCATGAATCACTCCCAAATCTCTATGAGTTCACCCTTCGCTTTCCTAATCTAAAAAGCTTGTCTGAAGACAAACGTTTGAGAGTTATATTAATTGCTACTCCAATTCATAAATTTTACTAGTTTAACAGTTACCTGTAACAGATTACTTATGATATGCCTGACAACTGAAGGTGTTTAACCTTTAATTAGTTTAAAGAATTCGATCCAAATAATTCTCCCTTCATAGACCAAAATGGTGGTACTGACCCATCATTAAGGGAATATATGACTTTTTATCTGCCTCCCCCAATAGTGGGATCCAGAACTTTTCACAGTCTTTTGTGATAAAGAACATGCATGGCTGGTTGAGTTTGGAGTACCATTTGAATCCTTAGAACAGAGAAGAGGTCACTGACCCATGAAGAAATTAAACCCATGACCTTGGTCTTTTTAGCCTGGTGCTCTGACCCAAGAAAATACACATCTATTATCAGCTTCAGGAACGATTTGGGTTGGCTGGTATTTTATTCATTAACTCTAAGTCTCAAGCCATCTATTGCAACATACTCGTGAGCCTTTCCTTACTGCAGTCCCTTCATGCAAAAGGCAAAAATTGCTGTTTCTGATTCTCAAATATATCCACCATAAAGAGTAAAAAAAAATTCCGACATGGTTAATATTTCCTTATTAAAGATGAAAGAATTCTAAGTTAATGTATGGTGAATGTGCTAAGGGGGTGGAATGTATGTGCCTGGGACTCTGGGGGTTTGAGTCCAGGTGGAATTACGCCGAAGGGTAACAAGATCGACAGATGTGGTTGCTTAACACCCAGACTCCCAAGTGATTTCAATCTTGTTCTCTGCCAGGCATCCTTTTCCCAGAGTGTTCAATGGATGTAACAGAAAGGAGTTGGACAGGTATCTGCAGTCAGGCGGTGGGATGTGTCTCTCCAACATGCCAGACACCAGGATGATTTATGGAGGCCGGAGGTGTGGGAACGGGTACCTGGAAGATGGGGAGGAGTGTGACTGTGGGGAGGAAGAGGTAAGGTATCGTGGGCATGGTAGCGGGAGGGGTCGTGTGTTGGTTTTGAAGCTCAAGGTCAAAATAGAATGCTGCAATGGAACTTTTCTTAAGTCACAGGCATTTCCTATACATGGCTATCAAAGACCCCGTCAAAAATAGGTTGTGGAGAGTAGGCCTTAAGTGTGGATCATTTCTCAGCCTCTCCCGGTTGGGCTTGGTCCTATTGGGCCCAAGATCAGAGTAGAGTTCTCTCTTTGTTTGTTTTTTTTTTTTTAAAGATTTATTTATTTATTTATTTATCCCCCCCTTGCTGCTTGTGCTTGCCGTGTCCATTCGCTGTGTGTCTTCTCAGTGTCTGCTTATCTCCCCTTTGCTGTGAGGTCCTGCTGCATCAGCCCACCGCGCCACGCGGGCCGGCCTGCTCTCACAAGGAGGCCCCGGGAAGCCAACCAGGGGCTTCCCACATGGTAAACGGGGGCTCTATCGATTGAGCCACACCCGCTTCCGAGTTCTCTCTTTGAATGTCTGTGTCTAACCAAGAACCACAGTCTACGGCATGATGGCTGCCTCTTCCCCAGTGGAGCTGCAGGTAGCCTCTTCAGCCCTCTAGCTGCACTGCATTTTTTTCTGAAGGTCACACAGCGGATATATGGACCCTAACCTGGGCCTTAGGAGGATGCTTAAAATAGCAAGCTCGGCTGTTTAGCCTGGAGCAGAGATGATTGAAAGGGGATGTTGGAAATGCTGTCAAATTTCGAAAGGGCTGCTATGAGGAAGAAGGAACAGAACCATTTGTCTATAAGCTTTCCTTCCTTCTGATCTTTAGAGTGAGTGGGGAGAGCACATGGTGTAGCTCAATCATTTTTAAAAGATGCATATTGTTCGGCAAAAAGCAGAACTGGATAGTTTCATGCCTATTTTTTGAAAGATAAAATAAATATATATGTTAACATATGCATATCAATTCATATCAATTTGGGGGATAAATACATGAGTAATAGTTAACTTTGGAGGTGGGATTCAGGGTCAGTAAATGTGGAAAAAGACTATTTGATTTTATAAACGTCTATGGTTTTGTTTTTTACCCCATTATGCAACTTTGAGAATAAAAATAAGTACGTAAATATGGCAGCATCCCACCCCACCCCAGACACTTCAGGAAGGAAGGAGTTGTGTTAGCATGGAGGGGCCAGGAGGGTTGGGGAGCAGCCTGTGCGTGGGCTCAGCCAGTTTGGCTTATATTCAGAGCAGCTGTTCATTCAATGAGTATTTACTGAGCCTGGGGTACTGCAGTGGGTGCTGGGGATAAGATGAAGAGCAAAAATAGACATGCTCCTAGTCCTTATGCAGCTTACAGTCTAGTAGGGGAAACACACACTGATCAAAGAATTGCAAAAGTATAGAAATACAATTCATGGCAAATGCTAAGAGGGACAAATTACATGGTGCTGTGAATATATATGATGTGAGGGAGCACCTTGCTTGGTGAAAGCGTGGCCTCAGAGCTGCTACTTGTAGGCTGAGTTAGGAATTAGCAAGGAGCCAGGTAGAGGAGTTGCTTACGCCTTGGGACGAAGCATGGCTTGTTAGGAGGAGGGAAACGCTCCTCTGCCTGGAGCCCAGAGTCCAGGGAAGGATGGTGGGAGATGAATGAGAGGAAAGTGTCCTGTTCCTTCTCTTAGAGAAGACAGGCAGACAGGTATCATAGGCTTTGCGACTCTCCAGCATGCCAGACCGTGGGACAGTTATGATTCTGACATGACCCCAGGCAGACATGGCTTGAATTGTGCTCCCCCACTTGCTAGGCATGTGTCTTGGCCAGCTGCTGGATCCGTCTGAGCAGCAGTTTCCCCACCAGTGAAATGGGGACACTACCTCATGAGGCTGTGATGGAACTGCGCATGGAGCCTGGCCCATTGTCAGGAAAGGCTCTACGGATCAGCCATGCGAACACAGTAGGAGCGTGATAAGGACCTCAGAGTCCCTGGGCATCTCACCATCCTTTTACAATCTCATGCTGCACGGCAGCAAATTAGGCCTTGGGCCAGGAAGAGAGGAAAACCAGGAACCCCTCGATACCTTCTGCTGTGTGAAGGTTCAGTGCAGGGAGGGGTTAGGACAACAGTTAGGAAGCCGGCCCCAGGGGTTGATGTAACCTGTGCTCAGAGATGGTTACAGCACACCCTTGCTCCCAATGGCTTCTTTTTATGGGGTAGTTAGGTCTGGGGCTGCAGGGGACATGGGGGCAGCAGTAGAAGACAGGGCCTGTGGATATTCTTTGATATAGTGTTTACATTGCTGAGTTCTGGAAACCCATCTAAATGTTCAATAGGAAGGGCTCAAGAAAGCAAATCATGTTTTAGGAGAATACATGATGACAGAGGAAAGTGTGCATATTAAGATAAAAAGCAGTATGGATACTATGATTTTGAAAAAAACAAATATATGTTTATAGCTGTGTATAAAAAGGCCTAGAATAATATTCACACTCCCCATGTGGTTATGTCTAGGTTGTGGTATTCCTGATGATTGTGCCTATGTATGTTTCCTATAATAAAGACACATTCCCTAAGTGATAAAGACAGAAAATGATTTTTTTTATAAAGAGGTCCTAGGGAGCTTAGGCCCCAGGAGCGCTTGAGGACAGGGGTGGAAAAATGCAGGAGGTGGTGCAGGACCCGTCCCTGCCAGCCTCCCTGTCTCCCTGCCTGCTGCCCCTGAGGCCCCACTCACGCCCCACCTGTTTCCCCAGGAGTGTAATAACCCCTGCTGCAATGCTTCTAACTGCACCCTGAGGGAAGGAGCGGAGTGTGCCCATGGCGCCTGCTGTCACCTGTGCAAGGTAAGGCTTACTCCCTGCCCTGCATTCTGACCTGACAGCAGACTACTCTGCAGGATGACGGCCCAGCTTCAGCCTCCGTCCTGGGGGTGGGGTGGGGGCGGGGGGGAGAGGTGGCGTTAAAGTTTCAGAAGCATGGAGCTGGAAAAAGGACCTTTGAATGAAGTTTATTATTTCCTATATTAGGCCTCACTGAGTTCAGATCATCCCAGAGGGCTCTGGGAGGTGGTAGAGTTTATTTTTTAAAAGAAGTGTCCAGAGAGAGTAGGCTTGATTTTATTTGGTGTTAATAATAATAACGATAACAATTATTATTATTATTTTTGTTTGGGTTAACATGGATGGACTTCTTCTTAGATGCCAGGTGCGATGCTGAACATTTTATGTATATAATCTCTTTTTAATCCTCCAAGAAGCCCCATGAAATGTATATTATCATCATCATTTTAAGATGAGAAAAATGAGGCTTAGAGGGAATAAGTGGCTTATCCAGGATCACACAGCCAAGGGAAAGGGACTGAACCCAGGTTTCCCTGACTCTGAAGCCCACATCCTTAATATTGATCTGGAAAATCAATAGCTCATTACTAGCACTATTACTATAGTTCTACAACTCTTATTCACAATTCTGTAATCCAGAAAGTCCTAAAAACTGAAGTTAAAAAATGCAAAACAAAACTCATTTGGTGGCAAAACTTGACCTGAGCTAACAGTAAACTAATAATAATCTTTATAATATAATATATATTATGTATATAATATGTATTATGTAATATAATATGTATTACCCTGAAATGTGATAATATGTATCACCCTGAAAGTGAAAAGTTCGATTTCATTTCAGAAATATTAACGTGTTTGATTATAAAGTACGATCCTGGGCCTTGCGGGAATGATTATGTCATATACACATGTTATATAATATACAGCCTATTTGTATAGATGTAAGTATTAGTATTCATGTTACGTAATATACAATGTGTGTATGTACACACAAACATGTGTAGGTATGTTGATATAATACTTGCTTTCTAAAATCTGCAAAGTCTGAAACCCATCTGACTCCAAGGTTTGGGGGTTAGCTATTGTAGACTTATGCTTCCACCCACCACTTACTCCTTGCTCATTACTTACCAGTGTTCAGGTGGTTTACTGTAACTCATTTATTCCTCATGACAATCCCATAGAGATTTAGTTTCCCCATTTACTGGTGAGGGAGCTAAGGCACAGAGAGGTTAAGCCGTTGCTCAAGGCCCCACTGCCAGTTCAGGAGCCCACCTGGGATTTGAACGCAGGCAGGCTGGCTCCAGGGGCTGCCCCTCGCCTCCATGCTGCTCCCAGTGATAGAGCTGCGTCCCACCCTCTCCACCTGCATGTCCCACGTGCCAGCAGGCTGCCTGATGGGCCCAGCCAAGGGGCCTCCCTGCCTTGTCTTCTGGGAAGGCCCTGTGAGTGGTGCGGAGGCACTGGCAGCAGGGGAGGGCTCTGCTCTCAGAAGCAGCTTCCCTGGCCGGGCTCAGGGGGACTCATACCATCTGGTGCGACTGCAGGACAGACTGGGTTCTCCCCAAGGTGGCTGTGCCTGAGAAGGAACGTGGAGAGCACCTTATCCTTCAGTCCCAAGATTTCACTTTGAGTCTCAGAGAGGGTTCCCTGGAGAGAAACGTGTAGAAAAAGACCAGATTTGTGGTCTGAGGTCTTCCATTTGAGCCCTGGCTTGTTTGACCTTGGACAACCTATTGACCCTCAGAGCCTAGGTTCTTTATCTGTAAAGTGAGGAGAGAATTAATAACACTGGCCACCAGGGAGGCTGTAAGACTAAGTAAAAACTCAGACTTTCCCATTTGCCCAAGGTGTGCGGTTGATCAGGTTAGTTCATCTGCAGAATGCGGGGAGTAGCAGCATCTTTGGGGGTATTGTGAGCATCAAGTAATGCACTTGGCCCTGGGCTTGGCTCAGTACTGGGGATGCATTATTGCTAAAGTGCTTTGGTGCTTTGTAAATTCAAAGATGTTATATGAATTTTAGGTTTCTGTGTGTGTGTGTGTGTGTGTGTGTGTGCGCGCACACACACAGATGCATTTGTTGACATTCAGGGGCCAATGTGTATCTGTATGCGTATACGTGTAAATGGATCTTTGTGCTTGGCTCTGTGCATCTCCATATGCATCTCTGTGTTTGTGTGTGTGTATCTCTATGTATACATTAGTGGGCCTGACTCTGCCACTTGCTAAACATGAGGGTCTGGAAACATTGCACAATGTCTTTGAGCCTCTGGTTTTATCATCTGTAAGACAGGGATAATTATATTAACTAGGACTATCATGAAAACTATGTGAAGTCATATTTGGACTGGGCCATTAAGCTATAAATGTAGCTACTATTACTGAGGCATTTCATAAACTGTAAATTGTTGCCTGAATATTATTTCTTGTTCACTTCTTAAGATTGCTGTGAAGAGGAAGTGAGTTGGCATTTGTGAAAACACCTTGAAAACTATGAGTGTTCTAAAGTTGATGAGGGCTTGAGCTCAGGAGGTCGTGTAAAAACTGCTGTGAAATCATGACCGTGGAAGATACTGTTCCACAAGAGGGACGCTCATGGGGCCTTTGCTGCTGGGCCTTTGGGCAGGCGGGTGATTGACCGTGTTCCTCTCCCTCTCACTCCTCGGCTCAGCTGCTGGCCCCTGGCACCCTGTGCCGCGAGCAGGCGCGACAGTGCGACCTCCCTGAGTTCTGCACGGGCAAGTCTCCTCACTGCCCCACCAACTTCTACCAGCTGGACGGCACCCCCTGCGAGGGTGGCCAGGCCTACTGCTACAACGGCATGTGCCTCACCTACCAGGAGCAGTGCCAGCAGCTGTGGGGGCCGGGTAAGGGCTCCCCTGGGCAAAGTGGGCCCCCTGCACCCCACCCCTGCCTTCCCAGCTGGCCTCCCCCCCCCAGGCACTCGGGGAAGCTTAGAATCTTGGCTGCAAAATGCCATCTCCATGATAACGGATGGTGGTGATTGTTGTATGCTACTGTAAATGTCGTTAATGCACTGAGTTGTTCACTTAAAAATGGTTCAAATGGCAAATTTTAATGGTCTATGTGTGCCAGGTGTGCCATAACAAATACCACAAACTAGTTGGTTTAAATAACATGAATTTATTATCTCACAGTTTTGGGGGCTGGAAGTCCAAACTCAAGGTGTCGACAGGGCCAGGCTTTGTCCCAGTGCACTGGTGGGGCTTGCTGGCAGTCCATAATGCACATCTGCCTTCGTCATGGCCCACTGTCCCCTGTCTCCTGTGTCCAAATTTCCTCTGTGTATAGGGACTCCGGTCATCGGGGATTAAGGCCACCCTGGCTTAGTTTGGCATCATCTTAACTAATAGGATCTTGAAGATCCTATTTACAAATGAGTTCACACCCTCAGGAGTGGGGCTTAGGGCTTGAAAATGTCTTTGTGGGGAACATAATTCAACCCATAACACTTTTGATTTAGGGTAGCCTTTTTCCGGGAGAACCAGGGGGCAACATTTGTCCCAGATCTTTGATGCTTTCAATTCTCAGACTGGGTAAATGGATAAGAGTAATCCAATTGAAAAATTGGCAGAGGATAGAGGCAGAGAAGGAAATGCAAATGGCCCTTAAACTATGAAAAGATGTTTAACCTCACTCATTTTAAGGGAAAGAACTATGAGATGGGATTTTCGATATATCAGATTGGCAAAGATGGAAAAGTTTGGTAGTGGAGTGTTAGGGAGGATGCAGGGAAACAGATCTAAACCCCTTTATGGAAATTAGTTTAGGGATATCAGAATTTTAAATACACTTATCATTGAACCCATCAATCCCAGTAATTAGCAATGTATCCTATGCTTGTACTTGTACATGTGTGTGCAAGTGTATTTACAAGACTGTTCATTGCAGCATTGTTAGTTATAGCAATAACAACTTATATGTCTTTCAGTAGGGGACCGATGAAATTAATTCTGGTACACCCATACAATTTGCAAAAAGAAGGAGGTAGGTCTGTATTTACTGCATAAAATCATCTCTTAACAGTAAATTTCTAAGTGAACAATGCCAGGTGCAGAACAGTGGGTAGCATATGCCTCCATTCTTTATTAGATTGTTTCTGGAAGACACACAAGATGTTAATAATGGTTGCTTCTCTAGGGTGTGGTGGGTAGGAACAATATGGATGAGAGGACAAATTCCAAAGACATACTTTGTATCTTTAAAATTTTGTGCATGTATTCCTTATTTTTTAAAACCCTGAAACAGGGACAGGGCTTCTTCCTTAAAGAGGAGCCTTAGCGTACAAACCCCAAGCAGGTATCAAGGACCGATATGAAACCTTTTTCTATGAGTAGCTTGTAATGAGGAGGCAGAGGTGGAACAGCCTGATTGGGGAGGGGGGTGTACAGGAAGAAGAGGCTGAGCATCCCCCCAAAAAAACTTTCCTAACTTCATGATTTTCCCCAGAACTAGCTTTGCCTTTTGGGGGTCTCTGACTTCCAAAGCTGGCTGCGGTACTGATAAGTGTAGTTTCTTCCCAATCCAGGAGCCCGGCCTGCCCCTGACCTCTGCTTCGAAAAGGTGAACGTAGCAGGAGACACCTTTGGAAACTGTGGGAAGGACATGAATGGTGAACACAAGAAGTGCAACAAGAGGTGATGACCGTGGGGCAGACCCTATGAGATGAGGAGTGACAAATGCTTTCCTGCTTTGTCCTTAACTTCCCACCCAGCTCGGCAGCTTGGCTGGCCCCAGAGCTGGACCTTTAAATAAACGGGTCAAAGTTAATCATCTATTCCAGGCCTGATGTTTGACAATGCACCATTCAGCCTTAAGGAAGTGAGACGGAGGGGGTGGGTGGCAATGTTTCCTAAAAAGCTGATCATTCTTCCTTTTGTGGCTTTCTTACAGTAAGTAGGGCAGGGGATTGCCCTTCTTGAGTCCTAATTATACTTTTACTTGAATAGCCCATTATTCATTCTCCCCAAACATCCATCATCCATCCATCTATCCATCTATCCATCCATCCACCCACCCACTTATCTAATGAGGGTTTCCCATGTGCCAGATACTATGCTGAGTGCTGGGGTATATAAGGGAGATCAAGACTCACTTTTGCCTTTGCCAAACTTTTAATTAACAATACAATGCGATAATGGGAATGTAGACAGAGCCACCTACCCTGACGTAAGTGGGTCAGGGTGGTTTCCCAAAGGAAGTTATGCCTAAGCTGAGAGCTAAAGAAATTACCTAGGTGAGCAGAGTGAGGAATGGTGCTGGTGGGTGAAGGCTGCATTGAGAGAAAGACTGGCGGTTGCAAGAACTGATACTTTGCTACAGTTAAAGTATAATGTTGGGATGCAAGGAAGAGAGTATAATGGGGTGCACTGCTGCAGAATGAGCCTGGATAGTTGAGCAGGGACCAGATCATGGAAAGCCTTGAATGCATGCTTAGGGGAAATTGGACTTTGGCTTTGAGAGCAGAGTGGAAATTAGGGCCCAGCGGGGCAAGACTGGGGGTAGGGAGAACAGTTTCTTGTGGTCCAGGTAAGAGAGAGTGGTAGCATGAATTACGATCAATGTGTAGGAGGGAGGATGGACAGGGTTTGAAATTGCTTGAACTCGGGAAGAAGGAGAATGGGAATTCAAGGATGGCCCCAGGCTTCTGGCTGGAGCATTGGGGTGGATGGTGGTGCGAGCAGCCTAACAGGCAGATGGCGCGGGTCAGGTGGCTGTCCTGGCAGTGAGGGGGAAGCTTCAAGGCTGTTTCTTTCCGCAGGGACAGGGGAGTCCCATTCCCTTTTCTTGGTCTGAGTCCACATGGGATCTCTCCTGGCGGGTCCCTAGATCAAACTCACGGGCCAGACCTTGGCGGCCCCTGCCCCCTCTGAAGCCTGCTGTTATGGTCAGGGGAGACCAGAGCTCCTCCCTGCCTCTGGTTGCATCCCCTTCCTTCCCTTTCTCTCGGGCCCAGAGATGCCAAGTGTGGGAAGATCCAGTGTCAGAGTTCCGAGGACCGGCCCCTAGAGTCCAACGCGGTGCCCATCGACACCACCATCACCATGAATGGGAGGCAGATCCGATGCCGGGGTACCCATGTCTACCGCAGTCCCGACGAGGAGGGCGACATGCTGGACCCAGGCCTGGTGATGACTGGGACCAAGTGCGGCTACAACCATGTGAGTCCCTTCCTCCGCCCGGCTTTGGGGCTGAGCTGCCGAGGGGAGAAGTGTGAGCTCTGGAGGGAGACTGCCTGGGTTCAAGTCCCAGCTTTGCAATCTCTCGGTGTCTCAGTGGCTTCTTTTGTAAACCATGTATGATAACAGCATGCACCAACATCATAGAATCATTGTAAGGATTAAATGAGGTAACCCATGGAAAATACTCAGATGGGTTAGTCATTGTTCTTATCATCATCATTAATTTTCACATGAATTAAGAGATGACTGGAGTCAGGGAAGCCTGGGGGAAATAGTGGCACCCATGTCATAAAGTTAACTATGAGAATGAAATTTAAAAAGTATAAGAAGCACTTGGCACAGTACCTGGCACAGAGTAGACTGTTGTCACCATCATCAGTATTTTTAAATATAATATTAAAATTAGTATATATTAATATATAACTGAGTGATTAACTCGTGATCCACATTTAGCAGTATATAACATAACACATATTTAATATATTGTTGTGTTTTTTTTCTACTTAAGCTTCTTTATTTATTTATTTATTTATTTTTGAACTTACAAAACAAACATGCATGTTATTATACAGATCTTCCATACATTACCCCACCACCAACACCTTGCATTGTCATGAAAAGAAAATTGTTACAACCATGAAAGGGCATTGTCAAAACATTACTACTAACTATAACCAATTAACCCATCCAGTTATTGAAACTCTGTATTAGTATTACATACT
>JAQZBX010033856.1:0-25210 GCA_029593785.1 Cabassous unicinctus
AAAATAAAATAAATAAATCTTTAAAAAAAAAAAAAAAGAAATAATGTATCATATCCATCTGGAGTGGGATTAGTCCCGCATAACAACAAGAAATACAGAAGTCACAATCGCAAACGATGACAAGCCTATCTCAGCACTGCCAGGGACCTTGCCTTGTAACAGGTCTTTCCTTAATGAAGAGATGCAGCAATCAGACCAACTTATTCTAATACCATTTAAACATTTGAAGTATATAGCTTATTATGTGCTCACTGTTGCAACCATATCATTATACTGTGGCCTCCCATGCAGCTTCTTTAAACGGAGAACATGTATGTGCCAGACAGTGAATCTGAATGTCCACTTACCTTGGCAACTGCATTTCTCATCGTAAATAATAAATCAGCAATTGATTTCAGGTGCTATTCTCATAAGCTTGATTAAAATGAATCATTATCTCATGGTATACTAACATTATCCAGTTTTCTCAGCCTTTCTTTGGGTCATGGTAAATTACTAAGACAATGTCACTTTATGAGGCAACTTGGATATATACAGACAGCTGATCTTCCCTAGGCAACACAATCCTCTGCACTGCTGCTCACCACCAGCAGTTATTTATCCTCTGAATTGTTACAAAGCAAGAATAGTGCTGAAAATTTTGCAGGCATTGAGAACCAGATTCTATTACGAGAGATTAGTCTTCAGTGATCTACAAGAGGGTTGCTATATAAAATATAAATGTATTACTACCAGTGTGTCATACTGAAGCATGTTTTTTCAAATTGACTACACCATTACCTTTAGGTTGATGGTTTCAGTTTAAAGTTTAAAAGCAATTATAAAAACTTTTCAAACATGCTAATACTGTCACAGAAATACTAGAAATAATTCAAACATGTATCACAAGTCCCCCCAGAAATGACATCTCAAAATTTATTAGATGGCATGAGATCAATTTACATCAATCACATTTAATTTAGAAAAGAAAAAATAAGATTTTCACAATATCAATTTATTTAAATAGTTAAAGTTTTCTTTTTTCTTTTGTTTTACATAGTTAATTTTTTACAGTTTTTTTTCTGTTGTTGCTAAAATAACTTTTGCAGTAAAAAAATGTGATAATATAAACCAAAAAGTTTTCATTAATTGAATATATCGACAAATTTACTATGAAAAATCTTAAGTACACTATGAAATATTTTGTATAGCATCTTAAGATAAAGTGTTAAAATACTCTAACCATATCAGTAGCTTTATTTTTGAGGGTTTTCAGTTGTTTAAAAGAAAACTAAAAGTCTTCTACATAATACAAAGAAGTGAGAATTCTGTTACTTCAAAAGTATCAAAGAGAGCTACTTAATCTTAGTTCTAAAATTTGGTATATTAAAATTATATAAGGAATTCAATTCCAGATTGTTAATGGCAACATATAGAAGAGAGAAATAACAAAAAGACACTGTGAAAGACTGAAGACTCTAAAAAAAGTCAATTTGGGGGATAATAAATGCTTACAGCAATGACAGTGTCCAGAATTCACTACTTATAGATGGTGATGAAAAGCTGAATCAATTTTTTCTAACTTAAATAATTTATAAAAATTATGTTAACAAATTGATTTCAAAATAATTCTATATTTGATCTTATATACTGTTGCAAAAATCTAAATGCTTTTTCAATGAGAACATAAAATATAACATAAAAAAGTTCAACAGTGAGATAATTAAGTTTTATGGTATGGCTTTTGTTTCCAATAAAAACAAAACTAAAAATCTTTTTAAAAGCTTTAATTCCTAAGCACTTAAAATGTATATGTCTTAACTAATTCACAGCAAAGCACCATTTTGAAATGTCAAATAAGCACTTAGTTTCTAAATAGTAAGATCTGTCCAGACCAGAAGCAAGTAAGAGCTTAAAAACAGATATTTAAAATAAACATGGGAACAGTCACTCACAGAGGAACATGAGAAGCAGGAAAGACAAGAAGAACAACACTAAAAGAAACATCCATCAAGAAAAAGACCTGGAAAAGAAACCAAAACTTAGAATTAAAGATCAAATGGGGTTTGGAAGGCTGTGGGGGAAGGAGGGGGGATAGGGGATGAACTAACCAGACAATCCAATTAAGACAGATAAGAAAAAGTTATGAATGCAGGATTTATATAATAGACTGAAAATTCATTGAAGATTTAACTTAATTTATGAAGACCTAGAAATTGATACAACTAACACGCAGCTAAACAGCAAACAGAAAAGTATCCATCAAGAACATATCTAAACACAGTAAAACAGGATGTTATTTTAAAAAGCAGTGGTCTAAAAATGCCCATAGAAGTAGTTTGAATTTAAAAGTGACAAAATATTTTTAAATGCTGAAACTGTGTTAAAATTGAATAGATTAAAGCTGTGGAATTGGAATAAAAAGCTCTTTTGTAATATGTCCAAGAATATATTAAACTTAAAACTAAAATTTATTCTTGTGCAATTCTGAACCATAAAAATTATGGCATTACACATGAAACTACAATCAAGAGTAATAAATAATCAAACTGAAATTACATATTTATCATGCTTTTAACAAAATACCATATTTCCAAATTCATTTGCAAATGTTTTTTCCTATTCTTACAACGATCAATATTAAAATACTGTGAGACAATAGGATGTTAACATTATTAAAAATCACATAATGGTTTCCAGATAACTGCTGATATGTGCCAATAAAATCTATGTGTATGTTTCTTTCAAAAAATAAGCTCAAGAGACTTGTGAATGTGGTATTAAATACATGGTCATCGGCCAATTAATTTTAAAGGGTATGCCATAGATATTAAAATCTCTAAGATGTTCTGAGTAAGCCAATAATTATTCTTTAATGAAATGAACAGCTAAATTAATGAAGTTTAATTGTATAACCTTATACCAAAAGTACCATCCAGTGTGCAACGGATTTTCAATAAATCCCAGTAAGACGCATAAACTGAAAAACAACATTATGAGAGGCACTATTATAAAAAACAATTGTCACTTTATATGCATTAAAATTCCCTGAAACCAAAAGACCTTGACCAAAAGGGGGAAGCATTAAATAAAAGAACTTTTACGGCTAAGAGATTTCAAAGCGAGTCAGGAGGTCATTCCAGAGGTTATGCTTATACAGGTCTCAGGCATATTTCACTACCATAATAAACAAAACCTCAAACAAAAGTGCTCCTGAGGCCTCTAGGGACATCTGGACACTATACGCAAGGCACATAGCCACATGTAACCAACACCCCCTTCAGCAAGCCCTATGTGGGAATATATGATAATCTATTTCCCCAATATAAAAAGAAATAGACTCATTTATAAATTTCCTACTCATGATCCTTCTACCTCTTTTATTTGAACCTACAGCTATCAATATACCTGCTAAACTATGTCCCAGACCAAAATCGTCAGTCTGTTCATATACTGGTTGAGCCCTAAATCTCAGCAGAGTTGTGACCAATACCTACTCTCTAGTTCTTCAGACTTGCCCAAGACAACAAAATGACGATTATGGACAACTCCCATCCCAAAAAAACAAAGAATACCTACAACTGCAAGCAAAACAGTTTCTTCCATCTGTCCCATAATATCTAAGCCCCCTCTCAATCTGAAGCAGTCAGAGCGGATATCATCCTAAATTCCTAAAGACTGAGGAATGAACAAACCTGGGGGAGAGGGGAGAATAACCATGGATCAAAGTATTTATTGTTATTGTAGGCATTATCAAGTGGTAATGGAAGAACTTGTAACACAGATAAAAAGACAGGTTACTCGAGGTGCGGGGGCAGTGGAGTGGGATGAACAGGAGGGGCATTTTTAGGGCATTGGAATTGTTCTGTATGATACCGCAATGATGGATACATGGTATTCTATGTTTGTCAAAGCCTATAAACCTGTACAGTGCAAAATGTAAACAATAAACTATAGACTGTGATTAGTAGCAATGCTTCAATTAGGTTCATCAATTGTAAAAAATGTACCTCACTAATGTAAGATGTTAATAATAGGGGAAAATGTGTATGTAGCGGAGGGAGAGGTTATATAGGAATCCTCTACACTTTTTTTTTTTTTTTTAAGGTACTGGGGGCTGGGAACTGAACCCTGGACCTCATATGTGGGAAGCCAGCGCTCAACCACTGAGCCACATTGGCTTCCCTGGGGTGGTTATTTCTTTTTTTTCTGTTTGTTTTGCTTGTTGTTTGTTTTGTTTTTTTCAGGAGGCACCAGGAACCACAGCAGGGACCCCCCATGGGGCAGGCGGGCACTCAACCGCTTGAGCCATATCTGCTCCCTCCCCTATATTTTTGATGTAACTTTTCTGTAATCTAAGACTTCTCTAAAAATAAAGTTTATTATGAATTTAAAAAGTTAAAATTTTTTAAAAATGCCCTGACACCTATTAATATATTCTGTTGCTATAATTCATTTTGTCTGAAGTATATCAGCATCAAAATGCTGATTATGCTGATAAAACCTCGGGTAAATCAGATTTTAATCTCTCTCACCACAAAGGAGGCATTAGGGTAATGATATTAATACACACCCATCTAAATGATAGTGTTCACTCTAAATACTAGCCAACTAAAAAACAGTGTCATCTGCACTATTCAGTATAAGTTTACAAATATTACATATGCTTAATATAAAAATATTTATGCAATTATCAATTCAGTGCTACAATAAAACCACACTGAAAGAGACAATGCTAAACAAGCTTTGCCTATATACATTAAATCCAAAACAAATTCCTGAGAAAATTATTATAATACCATTTTTCAGAAAAGAAAACTGATGCCCAACTAACTGGCTGCAGCAAAAAGATCAACAATCATAATAGAAATCTCCATCTCATCTTCCTCATATCACTGCATGGTCCAAATCTACAACCAGCACTATGTTACCAAAAAATGTGGGGAATAGTACTACAAATTGGATTTAAAGGGTGTTTGTTTTATCATTAGAGAAGGAAAAATATTAAGTCTATTCAATTTAGTGATGGAATCTTAGAAAAGTCCGAAAAATACAGATATAATAAAAAATCAACAATGTACAAAATATTGATGTTAACAATGAAGTCAATATTACTTAATGTAATGGTTGTAAATGTATAAAACTTTCAAAAGCTTAAAATATAAAATGGGTTACTGATAGAAACCATGTTTTGTTTTGCTTTGTTTAAGGGATACACCTATATCCCCTAAATAAGTCCCTAAAATATCAAGACAGCCAACAAGTTTTGAAAATTATTTCACTTGCAACATAATATTCTCAAGCAGAATAATATGACAATCTAAATGCAGACAGCAGAAAATATTACACAAATATTCCTACGTATAATCCTGTGACCACGTATAAAAATCCTAGCAGCACTTCATATACTTTCCGGATAAAAGTAAAATTTAAATCTAAATAATAACATTTCAATCTATATATGAGCCTCAAAGGTGGATGGAAAAGCCTAACCTAGCTAAATTACCACCCACTTTGCAGTAATTTCTTCTTATAGGCTCAAAACCTCTCCTATAAGATAAACATACACAGCTATAGTAAAAAATATCCCAATTACTTAAGTTGGAAAAGTGTTCTGATAATACTGAAATGAACCTGTCTTCATGACTTTGATAAAAATTATATCATGAAACAGGAAATATTAAATACAACAATGAAGCTGTAGTTGCCTACATCTACGTATAAGCCTAATTGAGATTATAAATAAAATGATAATAAAAGTAGCAATCATTTGTTGGTTACTTTTTGTGCTAAGCATTTTATATGCAGTGTCTATTTTAAACTTCAAGAATATTTTATCTCTATTATAAAATAAAAAACAAGACCTCTAATAGGAAGGGTAAATAACTTTCTCAACTTCATCAATGGCAGAATGAGTAGCAGAGCTGGGATTCAAAGCCAGGACTAACTTCAAAGCCTAAAGTTTATAGTGTTTCTAACTGATTATAACTTCTCTTTAACAAGCTGGCACCACCTAATTTATTTAGATAGGGATTTCAAACACAAAGGCGAACAGGATCCAGGAATGCAGCATAAGTATGGGAAGAAAGCGGAGTAAAAGACAATAGTAGTAAGGTCTGTGGCAACCTAGAGAAAATTTCCTATCTAAAGACAGTAGCTACTACTCAGATCGAAGTGGCTACTGCCACGTAGGACTGGACTCAGCATCCAGCCATGACAGATCATTTTTCAAAAGGGGCTAGAAATCCAGACTGTTTTATGTGATATATTATTATTTTTAAATGTTGCTAAATAAAACAAACATTTAAATTACAATGGATGTGTAGTAAAACATACCTGGGGCCACATTTAGATTGACAAAATGAATGACTCTAGAAGTATTCTAAAAGAAGCCACATGATGTCAATGTTCTGACACTTATGAGCAGACTGTATCTAACTCTGGGAAGAAGAAACTTTCCTACAGGCATCCTTATAGTTTACACAATAAGCAAACAGTCTTCTTTCAAGTCTTTCTAATTGCCTGCGGCTTGTCCCACCACAGGGCTTTTTCTCCTGTTGTGCGTTCACTGTTCTAAAATGTGTTTTCCTGCTCCAAGTTAACACCTACTCAAAAAGTTCAGATCTTACTTCAAGTATTACCTCCTCAATGAAGTATTCTGACTCCTACACCAAATCCCCCAATTTTAGGCTCCCCTCTACACACTAGGCACAGTCACAATTTTATATTTGAGTGACGGATTAATGTATCTCTTCACCGTTAGACTGCAAAGTCCACGAGAACATGTTTGGTTTGGCTCATCTTGGAAGCACCAGCACCAAGTACAGCACATGACACAGCAACCACTCAAAACAAATATTTGCTGAGGACAGAAAGGAAGATGGGAAGGAAAGGAAAACCTTAAGTAACAATGCTTTAAGCAACTATCTCTATCTTCTGCTGGTCTGGGTCCTAGACCCAACTCCAGAACAATATTGGCCTCTATAACAGCACTCCCGTAACAATGGGATGAACAACAAATTAATCAATAACCAAATGAGAATGAAGGGAGCTTTACAAAACGAGGGAAGGAGGGGTAGGTTACTAATGCATGTGTTCTTGTTTTTTAAGATTTGGACCCTACTCAAATTGAAAGATGATGGTGATATTTTCACATCTCTAACACAGACGATGGAAATTTATTTAGGCTTACCATCAGGAAAATTGTTCAAGAAAGATTTAATGCAAAAACTATGGCGTCTGTTAGAGTTGATTCAAATGAAGCTCTTAAAGGAAAGCTTTCAATCTGTAAAATTTCCGGATGCAATGATTCTTCAAAAATGAAGACAGCAAGGTAATGGGGAGCCAATGATATTCCGTGCTTCTATAGGAACAGAGGAAAGAACAAACAGGGCCTAGAGTTTGTGACCCTTCCACTGAAAACGAGCTAGATTAGAAGGTTAAATTGAAGTGATTCTCCCATCAATGCTTATAAATATCACAAGAGTGAACTGTGATTATCTTATTCTTTCTCCAGTGGAATCATATATGGGTTTGCTGCTACCCAACTAGCAAAAACAGGTCTCCATCACCTAGTCTTAATACTATATTATGAAAAGCATTATCAAGTATTCTCAAACTGTACCCCTAAGGCAGCTTTTCCTAAACTGATACTACACAACACTAGTTCTTTCCAGAATATTTCCAAAAGGAAGGGGGAGAGGTGCAAATTGTGGGATTAAAAAGCCTTGGGAAAAATGCATACTAAATGCAGAAAAATGTCTTCTAAGTTAAATATTCAGAGAATAAAAATAATGAGATGCCTGTACCACAAAATTTGTTTTATCTAATGTTTCTTAAACCCATGCAAGCGGAGTGTTTTAGTTACCCAACTGCTAAAGCAAACACCATACAATGGGTTGGCTTAACAAGAATTTACTGGCTCACAGTTTCAGAGGTTACAAGGCTTGCTTCCTCCAGGGGTATCTTCTGGCTGGCAGGCAATCTTTGGGGTTCCTTGACTTTTCTGTCACATGGCAATAAACATTTCCTTTCTCTTCCAGGTTCTGTTGACTTCCAGCTTCTAAATGCTCCCCATGGCTTCTTTTCTATGTCCAATTTTCTTTGATCAGGATACTTAACCCATACTGGATTAAGGCCCACTCTCATTCAGTTTGGGCACATCTTTATTAATAACATCTTCTACAGTCCTATTTACAAATGAGTTCATACCCATCGGATCTTTTGGGCTGATTCAATCCCCAACACCAAGTAACACATTTGGAGAAAATCTCCTAACTCAGAAAAGCCCTCTAACAACCCTTCAATATTTTCATGTATTGTTCATCTGGAACCTTTATTGTGAAACACAATTCTTGACCAAAGTCAATAGTTAATCAAAGATCCAACTATAGCCACTTTTAACGTTAAAGATACCTGGGCTCTATTCCTATAATAAATTTCAACAAATCGGAATTTTTATGAAATATTATCAAATACTACCAAAACATACAACCTTCCTAAAACATCCTGCCTGAACATTGTTCTACAATAAATTTCACTAGCTTTTAATTTTTTATAAAATATTATCACCAACACACACACAAAGGAAGGACAAAACCTTGGTTGTATAAAAATTTTCTAGTCATCTGCATAAGTCAATTTATTAATTTAGTCTCACATCCAACAGAACTCTAGTGTCTTGAACTTAAAAGATATTACATTAATCCTAATATCGATTGATTCTAACTTTAGTAACTATGTATATCAACTAAGCATATCAAAACCTTAAAGAACAATGGCAGCAAAAATGACAAAATTATTTAATAATGAGCTATACATAAATTAATGGGAGTACATCTGTGCAGCAAAGCCTTTTAACATATATTATTAACAGCTTTCTATGTCTGGGTGGATATTGTTAAGAGAGGAACTCTCAACTGGAGAACAAGGTAGAAAGATGGTGAAACATAATTATAAGTAGCTAATAATTCCAGAACAGAGAAAAGGAGAAAAACTTTTAAATTAGAAACATAAATTTGAGATTCAACTAAAAAAAAAACCAATTATCTGAATAAGTTTAAAAGATTTCAAGTTCAAACGTTTCTATGTATTCTCTTTCCTTCCAACAAAAGCTAAATGAATCAGGTCACAAGCAACAGAGAGATTCAAATTGTGTATTAAAATAATATTACCACTAGTAATCTGACCATTTTTAAGTATTTTGTTGCAAAATTATACAGATATGTCTTTTGTGATTATTTTTTTAAAATCGGACAGCATAAATTAGTTTGAATTCACCTCGCTCCTAAGTATATTTAGCAACAAAGTCTCTGATCAGTAAACAGAGCCATATTCCTATCCTGTTCAAATAAAATAAACAGCTGTCCTTAGCTTTTAGAAAAACTGCTCTGTAAAAAAGCACCATTGTAGAAATAGTCCCCGATTTCACTATGTGCACAGAAGCTGAGATAATAAAACCAATGGCATGGCATTTCAGAGCTATGAGGATGAGACTAAAGTAAAAATCAACAGTGATAACACTCAACAAAAAACTTACTTTGATGGCTACCTAAGGATAACAATTTCAGTTCCACTCTAACTCATTTGAGGAATGATCTGTAGGCAAGTTCTGTCCCAAAGACAATGTCAATAATTGAGTCATATCAGAATTTAAGCTAAATCTAACAGTCATGAATTATATTTTGAAGTCAGGAAAAATGAGGCCAGATCTCATATGATGGGTGCATCTAATTTCTTACTACCACTTTCCCCCACATTCAGTAGGCTCAGGCGAGACCAGCCTTCTTGCTATTCTTCAACTAGGCCTCACTCTTGTCCCCTGCCTCTGCCTCACATGGAATCCTCTTCCATCACTCTTCCATAAGGTCTCTACTCAATAGTCACCTCCTCAGAGACACCTCTCTGGTTACTCTGTCTAAAGAAGCCCCAGCTGTCAAACTCAGCATCATATTACCAAGAACTAGAATAGAGTCTGACACAAGTGTTTAATAAATACTTGCTGAATGAATTAATGTATCTACATACAATTTCAATAACACAAATCTGATGACAGTTTAACAAGTATATTAAAATATCTAGTACCCAATCCCAGTTTGAAGTACAGAAAAAGAAAAAAATCCAACTTTAATAATCAGTTTCTTGATATTTATTTGCTATCTGCTTCTGAAAATGAGTAAAGCATAACAAATTCTAAGTATATAATTTATATATTAATTCTTAGAAATCACAGGAAATATATAAATGATTCTATGTCATATTAAGTCCATAAAGATCTAATGATTCACAAACACAAAACTGAGTTTGCTATTTGTGTTCTAAGTATGTAGGTACTCTAATACATATATATAGTGTCTTAAGGTATAAAATCTATAATGCCCTATAATGTAAATATGCAGAGTAAAGTTGACAGAAGTCCTGCTCTACATCACTACACCTATTATTGGTTAAATAAAAATTAAGTGTTAAATATGATTTGGTCATAACATCTAAAATTAATCATCATTAGGGAATTAAAAAAATAAAAAAGAAAGTTTGCTAGAAGTGAACCAAAGGTTTGTATTTGTGGACATTCAAAAATTCTGTTATGTATTTCGTAAGCATTATATGAACCATTTAAAATACATTCTATTTTTTTTTAAGAGTGTAAAACATTACATTTTAAAGAACCTAAGATAGTATGGCAAAAAAACTATCCTAAATTGAACTATTTTACTCTTCTCACTGGCTTTAAATACTCTCACAGGGTAGCAAGTGTCCTATTTATAAGTTAAGGAAAACAGCTTTTATTTAAACATACTTAATTCAGTTTAAAAAAAAACAAAAATATAAAAAACAGGGCACTCTTGTATCAAATAATCCACCAACAGATCTATTAGCACAACTGGTCGTTCAAGATAAATTCTAAAGAAAATACCAGAGAACAAAAATTTTCCTCAGTATCTGCTATTCACATAAACTGCCTCGGAGTAAAGAACCTCTGCAGTCTAATAGTTTACTTACCGTTACAGATTTCAGTGTCATACCATGGTAGGTGCCCATAGTGTCAATTTTGAAGCCTTCCGTTTCTATTTTTTAAAAAAAGGGATTTATTCTTAGATTTTATATATTTCAAGATTAATAGCAAATATGTAGTAATAGTCCACATATCTCAGTTCAACATAGCAAAGTCTTGAATCTACTCTACATATAAAGTTAAATTACATACTTAAATAAAACATTATAAAGGACCTAGTCTCATATATATATTCAATACATTTCAACAAGCCTATTGTATAGAAGTTGATTAAAGCCATCTCTGCAATCAGATTTAAAGGCCATATAGTTGGCTGGGGATATAAAAAGTTAGACTGAATACGTTATAACCCCCAGATTATTTACTCCTAATACTCAATTACAGTACCACTAGAAGCATCCAGTATCATGAGAAGTCCCAAGCTTATAAAAAATCGTGTTCCAAATGTATAATCATAAGGCATGTTACACATTTTGTAGAAAAGTAATACTTTCTGTCTGTTCTAGGACAGAGTACAAAATATCAGGGGCTAGCAAACTTTTTCTGTCAAGGGTCTAGAGTATAATGGAAAATTTAGTTGGTTTTTGTGCTCAAGTGCCTGGGGAGGTTACCTCTACATTTCTGGAAATTCCTATGTTAGAAGTGTCTTTTTTTCACTCAGGGTGGCCCCAGGACCACAAGTCATAATGAGAAAGACCAACCATGTGGTTAGGGGATTGGGGCTTTGAGTCATATCATATAAGCCCAACCTTCCCAACCATGGGTAAGGGTAGGAGGGTTCGGGAGGGGGTGGGTTGGCATGGAGAGTGATTCTACCAATCATGCCAATGAAATGAAAACCCATATAAACTCTAGACACTCAGCTCAGACACTCCTATCAGAGGAGCTTTCACGACTGATAACATACATCCCTGTGCTGACAGGACATGTTCTGAATCCAAGTGGAGATGATTTGGAAGCTTGCTTTGAGATCCTCCTAGATTTCACCTTATTCCTTTTTTCTTTTGGCCTCTTCTTATTTGCATCCTTTTACTATAATAAAACTATAATCCTTTGTATAGCACTTCTAGTGAGTTCTGTGAGTCATTCTAGCAAATTATAGAACTAAGAATGGTGATGAGAATCCCTCCAAATTTGTAGTTAGTTGGTCAGAAGTGCAGGTGGCCTAGGCCCCAAACTTGTAACTGGTGCCTGAAGGACAATCTTGTAGAGGATTGCCCTTTACCTGGAGTTTGGCTTAACTCCAGGGAGTCAGAGTCAGAAAGGAATTGAATTGAGTTACTGCAGTCTTTGCACTTGCTGAATGAACTTCTGTACTCATATACTGGTGCTGGAAGTTACTGAAGTTGCTGCAGAACCTATAGAAGTTTCTGCAACTTTACAGAAGGCCACATGATAAACATTTTACACACTGCAGGCCAGGTGATCTCTGTGACAACTACCGAATTCTGCAGTAGCAGAGAACCATAGATAATATATGTAAACAAATGAGTATGATCTGATTTGACCCATGGGCAGCAGGCTTTGTTCTGTGGACTGTATTTTGCCAATCCCTGCTTTATTTTATGCTATAAGAAAAATACTGCAATGAATAAAAGAACAGACCACTGTCTTTCTGTAACATATATTCATGCCTTTATCCAGTAAATGAAGACAGCATACAAAAGTTACCACATCAAGGCAACATATCCTTTAAAGAAACAAATGGAGAGTTCAGATTACGTAAGAAAAAAAAAAAAAGCATCAGTGTTAAACTTCTGGTTGCTCCTATCTTATTTTTTTCTTGAATCAAATCAAGATGCATGAAGATCCCAAGAGGAAGTTAAAGTAATGATAGTCCCACCACAGTAACAGAAATGGTTCACTATCGCATTACCAAATATACCATACAGATTATCACAAAATAAGTCCTCATATCACTGCTCTAAATCTATGTTCCTAAATTCTCAATTTATACATTTATAATTGAGAAAACATGATATGATATACAGACTCTCCACTCTAAAATAAAAAATTTTCTAGCAACAGATCTAGTATTAATAACAGCAAACATTTACAAATAGCTTACTATATACTTGGTACTATTCTAAGGAGTTTATATTTATTAACTAATTTAATCCCCAAAATAACCCTAAGAAGTAGGCACTACTACTACTACTACTAGTATTCTAATTACACATATGACGAAATTGATAAAGAGAGCAGTTAAAGTACCTCACCAAAGTTCCAAACAAAAAGTGTGACATAGGCAATTTGGATGCAGAATCCATGCTTTTAACCAAGAGTTGGGAAACTTTTTCAATAGTCAGACAGTAAATAGTTTTAGCCTTAGCAGGCCATACAGTCTGAAACAACTCAATCCTGCTGTCGTAGCATGAAAGTAGTCTTGGAAAATATGTAAATGAATGAATGTGGCTATGTGCCAATAAAATTTTATTTACAAAACATGCAGTAAGCCAGACTGGCCTACAGACCTTTGTTTGCTGACCTCCATTCTTAGCCATCAGTCTACACTGCCTCTCAAGTTCAATGTAACCACAATAAGAGAAAGATGAAAATTAAGCAACTTGCCTTCTTTTCCTTTGAATCTTTCCTGGTCATATCTATTGTAGGCAGCTGGGATAGGTTGTTTGGTACGCAATGTGGGATCCTGTAGAAAAATGAATTATGAGTTATATGTTGAAATTTTTTAATTTTAGTTATTTGATATTAATTAAAATCATGATATAGGTACATATTTTTTAAGCTTTTTTCTTACTGTAGCCAATAAGACAAAGATTGGGGAGTAGATCACTAGTCACTTGATGCTAATTTTCAAGACATTTTGTTACTTTTAGAAAATTACCATCCCTATCAGGGACAATGGCAAAGTACCCCAAGTTTACTTGCACCAAGACAAAAAGTAAAACAATTAGAAACTACAAAATACGTGTGCTTTAGTAATTTCATTCTTGTTACCTAAAGGTCTTTAGAATAAAAACATTTTCCTAAACTATTAAGAAATATTTGAGTGAGTCACAAAACGTGTAACTTAAAAATGCACATATTCAACACATGAAATAACAACATTCTCCTTTCAATTATTTTTTTAACCATAGAAGTTTAATTCAAAAATTATTTAGCAGATATTTTAGAGCATTTTAATTGAATTATCCAGCAAATTTTTCATCTTTAAGTTAAATAAATGTGATAAGACAATAAATCCACTGCACGTGTACAGAATAAGACTAAAGTAACAGAAGTGTTATTTCTTTTTAAACTTAGAAAAGGCTGCCTATCTAAGATGCATAATTTATTCACAAATTCTTTATTGTCTGTAATAATTTAAAAAAAGGTTATTTAAAGAACATTCCAAATTACTTGGGAAGTTCATCATATTCAGGAAGACTGAAATACTCATTTTGTTACACCTTTCAATAACAATGCACCCCAAATATTATTCCAAATAAAAGATACTTATCCAAACTGTCACTAGGTAAAACATCTAGAGTCGGTGCCAAACATTAAAATTTTCAAATATTCTATTGATTACGGAAATATACAGAAAGAATATTCATGGTCACAAAGATAATGATTAAACCGTTTTAATATTTGACATATGTTTCCCACCAACCACTATTCACGATGTCAACCCACTCATAATTATAAGCACCACATGCTTTACCATCATAGCACTTATCCCCCTACCCTTTTTACTCTTCTCCATCTCCCACTAAACTATAAGCAAAAAGAGAAGGAACTGTGTATCTTTTTTTACTCTTGTGTCTCAAGATCCCAATATACTACTTGATGAATAGCAGGCACTTAAATACTTGCTGGAGAGTAAAGGTCTTTATCTAAATATCAGCAAAAATCCACTACCTCTAAACATTAAATACCAAGGATTTTATGGACAAATAAATTTTGTCTAGACTGTATCAGTACTCTTTGCAATTTCAATAAAATTATTTAAAATCTACATAAAATAGAAATTTTCTTTCCTTTTGAATCATATGAAAATAACTAGGATTTTCAATAAAATCAGAGGGTATATTTGAGTTTAAATATAGGCTATATGTCATACATGAAATTTACTTTGGGAAGCTATGCAGCACCTCAAAGAGTAAGGCAGTCAAACCTCAGAGCAGCCGAAATTGAGACACAATGAGAGATCCATATGACTGGTGATCAAGAGAAACATGATACATGCACCAAGATGCCACAGATACCAATGATTTCAAAAAGAGCCCCAAACTGGAAGGTAACAGGAAATTTATATTTTTAGCAGTTTTTAGTGATTTTCCCAAGCAACAGTGAGTAGGCTTGCTACTCTTTACCTAAAATAATTACTTAAGAGGGCTTTTCCTAATTAAATTCTCTCAGATTCTGACTAAAATATATCTCCACTTAAAAATTACCATAAAGTAAGCAATTTTTAATGGTGGGAGGGTTTTCACATTCTTTAACTAAGTAAAGCAGAAAAAGGTTTAGAACCTACTGACTGAAATACAAGTGACACTTTCATTAAAATTATTGACTATGTAAGTAGTAAAACATTCTTACCACAGGTGCTGCATTTGGGGCTGGCCGCTGTTCAGGTGCACGCCCTTCTTCTCTGGCTTTTACTGACTGAAGAATTGCAAAAATATTCTTGGAAAAATTCTAAAATATAAATGGATTTTAATTAAGTCCTCTTAAAATTTAACTATACAAAGTTCACTTAATAAACAATTTAAGACTAAGTTTTCTTCCTATCAATTCTTCCCTATTCTACCATAATGAGGTGTCATTATTATAAAAACACAAGCAAAAACTGATAAAGATATTCATAACTTCAAATGGGAAATTGATCCAGAGACAAATTATGATAAGCCCAATATTCTTCATTCCAGTATTTTCATTTTATTTAAACTGCAAAATTGGCTTTAAGTTTATTTATATTCTGCATCTATTCGAATATGTAACCATGAAATGAGCTAATATTTAAATAAAATTTAAAATTAACAAATTTACTGTCAAAAAAGGCTTCCTAATTTGGAAAGAAATCAACTACTATATCTTCTAGGTATAATAAACTCCAGTGCTAATTTCAGATTGCTACACTTTACATGAAATGCTGCAAATCTGGAGATACTGTTAGGGGTCAATTAACACTTTTCAAAGACTTGTAAAAGTTGGAACATATTTACAAATAAACTTTATACACTTTTGCATGAATAACCTTAGCAACATTCAACACAGCTGACTACACTGACTACTTATTCTTTCATGAATGATTCTTCCTTGGCCGCTGAGATATTTCTCTGCGTTTTCCTTCTACATGTCTAACAAAAAAAATTTTTTTTTTTTTGAGGTACCAGGGCCAGGGACTGAACCTGGGACCTCATATGTGGGAAGCCAGCGCTCAACCACTGAGCCACACTGGCTTCTCTGAGTTAATCCCCTCATCTGTTTGCTTGTTGCCTGTTTTTTTGTTTTGTTTTGTTTTGTTTTTAGGAGGCACCAGAGATCGAACCCAGGACCTTCCATGTGGGAAGCAGGCGCTCAACTGCTTGAGCCACATCCACTCCCCTCTAACAGGTTTTTTTGAGGACTTTTCTTATTCTGTCTATCAATCACTCAACATTTTAAGAAATACGTATTGGGGAACAGATGTGTCTCAAGCAGTTGAGTGCCTACTTCCTATATGGGAGGTCCTGGGTTTGGTCCCCAGTGTCTCCTAAAAACAAAAACAAACAATAAGCAGACAGACGGGGTAGCCAGTGTGGCTCAGTGGTTGAGGGCCGGCTTCCTGCATATGAGGTCCCGGGTTCAATCCCCAGCCCAGTACCTCAAAATAAATAAATAAATAAATAAATAAAAAGAAATAGCTATTAAGTATATGTATTTTAAGCCAAACACAATGCTGGCACTTGGATACAACCATGACCATGGGAAACACTGTCCCTGCCATTGTGAACCTTATATTCTAATGAGGCAAACAAAGAGAAAAATAAAGATAATCACAGGGTATGGCTAAGACAAGTGCCATGCTAGAGAGCAACACTGGGTAGGTAAGGGTGCCCTGTTTCATAGGATGGTTAAGGAAGGTCTTCTTAGGGAATAATGTATAAGCTGAAAAATGAAGAAATAAATACTCCACGATGAAAATATCCAAGGGAAAAGTGCTTCACACAGAGGGATATTAGATGCAAAGGCCATGAAATGGAAAAGAAAGCTACATGGAACAGATATGTGGTCAACTGGGCTGAAGTATAAAGGTGGAACTCTCACCTTCCAGGCATACTAATTTTCTTTCAGCTCCTCAAATGCAACAATTTCTCTTCTCTAGCAGGTAAGCGCATTGTTCCCTCATTTTGGAGAACTCTTCCCACTTTATCCCTCATTCCTTTTTATTCTTTAGGTATATTCTTTTCCCTTTATTGTCAATTGAATCAGCTGCTCTTCCTGGATGCCAATCCTTAATGGCACATATCACAATTACTGTCTATTTAATTTTCTGTCTCCTGCTAAAGAATATAAACTTTGTGAGAGATAGGACCACTACATCTCTAGTCAGTGCCTGTCTTGTGTAGATGTTAAATATTTACACAAATAAGTGCAAATAAATACGTATACAAAATGAGGGGCAGCTTGAAATGTGACTATTAACATCGCCCTACTTATAGTACTAACTAATTTCTATATTTCCTTATGGCATAAGGTAAAGGTCTCAAGTCCCCTTTACATTCTAAAAAATTATTGAGGATCCCAAAAAGCTTTGGTTTATGAAGGTTATTTATACAGCAATAATTGCTGTATTAGATATTAAAAGTGGAAATTTTTTAAAATTCTTAATTCCTTAAAATATAAGAAAAGATCTATTAAGTATAAATGTAAGTTACATATATTTAAGAAAAACTATTTTCCAAAAATGCAAAGAAAGTAGTGATAAGAAAGAGTGGCACTGTTTTACATTTTTGTCATCTCTTTAATGTCTGGTTTAATAGAATATAATTGTATTCTTATGTCTTCTTCTTCATTCAATATTTATTATGGTATCTTGGTTTGGGCAAATTATATGAAAAAAATCTAGGCAGTCTGAAAAGGGAGGATGATTGTAATAGTTTTTTCAGAGAGTTCTTTGCTATCATACCAAAACACAATGAGTGGTACTTTCTTAAAGGTTATTACAATGTGAAGCCATATCCATAAAATTTTTGTATTCTGTTACTTTAAAATCCATTGGTCTATCTTGCACTTTGAATGGATCTTTTCCCCATAAATGATTGTGTAACAACATGCATTGGTCATCTGGAAAATTTCATATTGCTAAGTTATTCAAATTCCAAATATTAACACATTTCATTATACAATAACAACAAACTGCATTCATTAATATCACAGATCTCATTTGAAGAATCTTTAAGAACTGAGAAACTGTTATGGTCACAGCAGCAGAAAGTAAGTTTCCAAAATTATAATTTTCTCATTAAAGCTCACATTTCATCACTGGCAACAAATACTGTCAGTTGCTTTCCTTGAAGGAACAGGCTTACTTCCTTCATTTTCAAAAACATGTCTGCCAAGTACCCATGTCTGAATAAGATATTCAAATAAAAACGTCTTAGTCCTATTATGAAAATAGTTTAAAAACTTATGAAAATCAAATCTCAATATTTTAAAAACAATAAAGTACTGAATGAGAGACACAAACTCTAGAAGGATCAATCAATTCCTAATTCCTACAGCTATTTTAGGGTGGAATTAAGATGATTATCATCTTTCTTCACTGGTCTCTTTTAATCAACATTTTAATAATGAACATATACTAATTTGTAAAAGTTTTTAAATGGTATGAAATGATCATGTTGATTCATTTTGGGTACTTGCAATAGTCACATAACTATATAAAAGAATATATTTTATATTTCTAGTAAAATCATGAACTTGGTCTTTTGCTCTTGGAACTCAGAAAATAAGACCATAACAACAAGTAATAATGAAGGTATATCTAAAAGCTTAGGATATTTTAAGGGTATGAGTATCTGAGGATATTTTCAGAGTTTACCAGACGAAAACAGCATACAGCGAGATTATGAGTCAAAACATATCACAACATTAAATTACATTAGAACTAGCACTGAAATTTAAAATGATGGTACAATCCTGCCACCTACAGCTCAAAGAAAAATGTTCATCTGAGTTATCTGAAAATGTAATGTTGGACTAAAAGTAAGGTGGGGCGTATCACATGTTTTATTCCTTTACTATGAGTTTCATATTTTTCAACAATTATAATCATCATTGGTACAATATAAGTCACAATATTATTCATATATTGGCCATATTAGGCAGTAAAAATGAGTACCAATGAATCATCTTATTACAACTACAAAAATGGGAAATGGAAATCTCATGTTCTCAGATTCCTTTATAATTCTAAGCTCTGGAGAATGGTTCTCAATCTCTACCTCAAACAACTTTTGGAACAAGTCAAAGTACAAAAGGAAAGGAAATGATTATTTTTCTTCATATACTCGTTACTAGTAGCTATGTTCCTACTAAAATTTAGCAGGTTAAGGCCAGAGCCCCAAAATTCCACAACAAAACCAGTCTGCTTAGAACATTGTTAAAGTTCAGTTTCATCAGTAATGTCCCACAATTCTTCAAATGTTCTTACCGAATCATCACTATTATCCACTGTCCATCAGGGAAGGTAAGTAGCATTTTTTTTAAATTGGGGGTTGGGAGAGGGCAAGTCAGAGAAAATACGTAGTGAAATAGAAATGATGCAACTTTTCTGGAGCTCCATTAAGATACTAAGCATCCAGTAACTTTCAAATTTTTATCTTTCAAAATTTAAAGTGTACACTTCCTTTGAAATTTGTTCCATTCCAGGAACAAAAGACATAAATGTCTATGCAAACGTCTGCATAAGGGTGTTCTTAAAAGCACTATTTGTAATAGTGAAATGCAAGGAAGGGAAGGAGGTAGACAGGAAGGAAGAAGGAGAGAGGGACAGAGGAAGGGAAGGAGGAAAATCACACAAGTCTGGAGAAAAAAAAAAAAAACTCTATAAAAAACAAATAAATATTGTTATATCCACACAACAGAATATAATATATGAAATATACTTAATAAATATTTGCTGACTAATTTCCATAGGTTCTCTACTTTGGGGTGGGGGGGAATTGATGGTATTAATGAACAGAAAGCTTGCCATCAGCATTCCCTGTGTTTATTAGGTTAAAGAAAAAAATCTGATTCCAGGAGAAAATTAGGCCAGTCTTTGGATTTACAAATGATGTGTACATAAAAGGACTTGCATTTTCAATCATACTTTTTCATTAGCTTCTTTAGTGACCAACTTTGTTAGAATGGAATGATAAATATGGTTAACTTAGAGACTACATTATTGCTCTTTCAAAAAGATAAAAACCTGAAACCATCTCCTAAAGCAGATTTTAACCAATAACAGATTAAACACAAGCATGTACAAAATGAATAAATAAAATATATTAATTACCTTTCCCGTGCTTTGTAAGATAGTTGTCCTAGTCCTCCATACTCTCTCTCTGCTGACAATATCTCGGGTCACATCTACCTCAGCATCCACAAAACTCCGTTGTTTAAGGGCAGTTATATCATCATCTAGATCAGTCTTAATAGTAGATCTTTTCTTAGCCATAATTTTGGCTTTGATTGCAGCAATTTTTTCCACTGACATAGCCTCAGACAAAGACCTGAAAGTAATTTCTTTTTTTAATTTTCACAGCAAAAATCCCTCAATGACAAAATAAATATATTTTCTTATATTTCTAAGTTCCTGGTAAAAACATCTCCTTTTTAAATGGCAATAATTAAATTTTCTTATCTATAAAATTGACATGTTATAATCAGATGATAAATGGTTCATGCAGTGGTATTATACTCTATAAGCAAATTACTAATTTCTTACAAGGATCAATGTGACAAAATTCTTCATGTATTTTTCATCTCTTCCCCACAAAAACCAGCAGTCCATTAATATGGGTGCTTTTCTTTTTATTTTCTGAAACTTTTATTTGTTAAACCCTATCTATCTATGAAAATTATACATACCTACATATACATAGGCAACCCTGAAAAGGGTAGTGAAAAATCCATTCTGTAAAGAATTCAAAGCTTAGATTTTTCCTTGAAATTTATTTCACAGTTTTCAATCTGTATGTCATAGTACATAATGACACAACTTTAGAGGTGACAGAGGTTTTTTTTATCCAAATGCCCCATAAACATATACACTCTTTTTACTTGCTGGAAGAGAAAAAAATATTTTGAACAGTTTTTTTTTCCTCCTTTACTTGAAATAATAGGCAAAACAGCAGCAAGAATCTATGCTTTCAGAACTAAAAAAAAAAAAACACTGAAAGAATAGATTTCAAAAGATGATAATCTTAAACTTAGTACATTTTTAATCATGTAAAATGAGAAGAGTTAAGGAAAGTATGAGTAGTTTAACAACAGCTGACAAAAATATTACTTTAGCCACAAGATGAAAATCTTGAATTATGTTTAAGCAAAATCTGGAAAAAATACAGAAATCCTGCAGGCTTAAGCACAGTAGAATTACATAGTATATTATTTATATTAGGTATGTAGGTACTTTATATCAAATGCTCAGTGTGCATTTGGTATTTGACTCATTTTTTAAAATAATTTGCAATTTTTCCCTAAAATCTAAAGCATACCAGCATACTCTGAACCCAACTCAAATACTTTTTGAAACTATAAACAAGCCTTAAAGTCTGCATTGGACTTTCACTTCCAGCCAAGATGAAGTGACAGGGACTGGATCCACTCTACTGCCTTGAAATGACTAGTCAAAATATAAGAAACTATGGGTTTCTAGACACTGGATATCAAGCAATGAAGGACAGCGATTTTTGAGAAATGAGATACAAAATGAGGCAGGCCTTATGTCTGCCCTAGCTTACTGCCTTAAGTGTTTCCAAGACAAGGCACAGGGAAGAAAACCCAGCAGAACTTAGCAGACTCCCTGAATTGAGGAAATGGAGCTGAGAGTGTGGAAAGACCAAGGTCACTAGAATTCATAGGCCCAAGTACCTGAGAAAAGAAGTGCAGTACAGAGGGTCTCCCTTGAGTATTCCAGCAGAGTACTAACACTTAGGTATGAGGAAATTATCTAAGGCTGGGGGGAAAACCCATCCACAAGGATTACAGGGAACAATACTCAGCCCTCACTCAGGGTCAAGAATAGTACCAGTTACCACTAGCCAGACTGAAAACTTCATATTCATGGGGCTTTAGGTAGAGAACCCAGAATGAATGGCCTTGCCTCAGCAATCGGGCATAATTATCCCTAAGTGAACACTGATCAAATAGCAAATCTTAATATCAAAACCCAAAAGGAAAAAACTATTTCCAAGTAATTTAACTGTGTCCCAAAACAAAACTGAAGATTTTTAAGAATATAAAAATATCTAGCACTCAACAAGGTAAAATTTGCAATGTCTGGTGTCTAAGATTATAATTAAGGATTACAGGCATACAAAGAAGCAGGAAAATATGAGCCAAAATGAGGAAAAATATCAATCATCAATCAAAAACAACTGTAAATTGGCACAGGTGTTAGAATTAGCAAAGATATTAAAAGCATTATTATAATATTTCATATGTTCGAGTAGAACATGGGATATCTATTGAAAAAAAAGACCAAAACTTCTAGAGATCAAACCTATAAAGTGGTTTCATCACTTTTTAAAAATAGATTGCAGAAGAAAAGATTAGTGAACTTTAGAACACAATAGAAACTATTCAATTGACTAGATTTTAAAAGTAGTGGTGGGTGTGGGAGGCAACACTTCATAAAAAGATTAAAAATAAGAATGACAACAGATTTCTCGTATGAAACAAGCAACCAAGAAGATGGTAGAATGAGATAGATGCTCCAAGGGTTTGAGTAATTAAATACAAAGACTGAAGAAATTTCACAGCAGTTTATTAATGTATATAAACTTACAAATATTTCTCCAGCAAATGTGAGAAAGCACGATATATATGAATTAACACCAACGGCGATAATTCTTTTAGAAATGTTAGTTAATATGTTTTATATGTTACATGAAATTTAGAACTGTAGAACTCTTTTAATGGCCAAGACTCACAAAATTTCAGTGCTAATGTATATGGTTGCAGTTCACATAAAAGACAGAAGCATCTGTTATAAAATTAGTAATACTGGGTGCTGATTTATTTTTTAGCAGACTTGGCTTCATTTTAGTCTTCAAATAAAATGGCAAGCATAAATGCTTTTTTATGGTCACGTTTTCCTAGGTTGTGTGTGCAGGTCAGAGCAGCATGCCCTTGTAGTGCCACAAGGGGTCTGTTCCTTCTTGAGCCTGCCTGCAGGGATGGTCTCCATCTGTACACTGAAGTTAAGCTAAGCCATCAACATCACTAGTGTTTTAAGACGTTATTTACTGGACAACTGACAAAGGAGGGATATGAGCTTTGTAGCAGAATTCCCTGCATGTGTGATAACTAATCTTGTTTTACTTTTTGGCATTGCAACTGTAACATAGTTACAATTTCTGTTTTGTTCATCACATTAAAAATTTGAGTAGGGTACCTTCAGTATACTGTTTCTTATTAACATTTTTTTAAATGAACTCACTATAGACTTTATATTTTCTTAAATACAGTTCTTTGTGACATAGAAACAATGTGTAGTTTTCATTTACTAATTACAAGTGTTGGGGCCTAATGCTTAAAGTCCTCATATTTATAAGTCAGAAAGACAACATAATGAAATTTTTAACTATTTGTATGTCATTTTGAAAGTGTACTACTTTATGGTAAAAGTGTTTTTCATTTGTTCATTGTTTTCATTATTTGTGATCATGTTGTCTTTCAATATAGGCATAAACCTTCCACTCTTGAACAAAGCAGATTTCCTTTTTTTTTTTAGTCGGTACCATGGATTGAACCCAGGACCTCATACATGGGAAGCATGTGCTCAACCACTGAGCTACATCCGCTCCCTCTTCTCATGTTGTTTCTTCATGAGTTTGTTTTTTTGTTTTTAGGAGGTACGAGGGATCAAACCCAGGACCTCGTACATGGAAAGCAGACGCTCAACCATTTGAGCTACTTCTGCTTCCCACAGATGGTTTTTAAAAGTAGTAACTGCTCCTTTATCTTTTATTTCTTTTGTAAATTAAGCTTTTCTTTAAGAATGTTACTTTAAAGTGGTGTCTACTGCATAAACAGTTGACACTTATCATAAAGCGAAGATTGTTCTACTGCATGTAAAGTGGACCATGCAGATTTCTGTATGTTTTCAGTATGCATCATTAGATAATAGTCTTTTGTGAACAAGGCAAAAACAAAAAAAAAAAGACAATAAAACAATATCTTTAAAGTATTTTAAAAACGTAACCTAGAATTCTGTATTAAGCAAAAATCTCATTCAAAAATTAAAGCAGGAAGATGGCATTGGAGTAGGGAGGCAGGGCTCAACTCTCTTACAAAAACAATGGAGATGGGGCAAAATGCTGTCCAAGGGAGCAGCTCTGGGGATCTACAGACCAGGAGAGTGCTGTGCATCATCCAAGAGGGTGAGCATCAGAGAGATGAAGCTGAGATGAAAACCAGGAGTTACTAGTCACCACGGTCAGGAACAGAACCCACCTCTCATGCTCAAAGAGAACATCCTGGGTAAAACCCAGGACCCAGCCAACTGAGAAAAGAACAGACATCTTCCTCCGTGGGAGGAGGAAGGCTTCAGAGAGTGGTTTCTCTTCAGTGAGTTTAGTCAGCAGTACACACTTTGAATCTCAGATCTGACCAGACATAATCACAGAAAAGTGGAGGTTGAAAGAGACACTCCATGGAAAGAGTCACTGAAAAGCACTACCTGCTGGAAGGTTGGGAAACTGCAGGAAGAAAAACTGCTTTTTGGGAGGATCTCAGGTCCCAAACCCCTTGGATCTGATCCATTAGTGAGTCCCTGGCCCTATTTTGATAACTTAAGCTGGGCAATCTTAAAAACTTCGAGAGATTGAGAGGTGAAGAATTTTCTTGTCTGTTTATTATTAATATTAATATTATTGAAATAATTAAAATGCTGTAATAATGATTGAAGTGATGAATGCACAGCTATGTGATTATACCAAATAGCACTGATTGTACACTTTGGGTAAACTGTATGCTTTATTAAATATATCAATAAAATTGATTTGTTAAAAAAAAAAA
>JAQZBX010033857.1:0-25217 GCA_029593785.1 Cabassous unicinctus
TAAAAAAAAAAAAAAGGTTAAAAAAAAAAAAAGATGCTGGTTTTCCTAAAGTCTCTCCACCACTGCATTGTTCATCCCTTCAGGGCAGGGGTTATACTTTATTCACCTCTGTACTTGGTTCAGTGGCTGGCAGTAATAGGTGCTCAATAAATGTGTGAGTAAAAAAAAAGAAAAGAAAAGAAAAATATAGAAGGCGTGTGGGCCACTGTGCGGGTGCGCCACCAGGCCCCGCAAGCCACACAGCAAGATGATGACATAACAGGAGAATGACACAAGGAAGAGCCAAGATGAGATGCGCCAAAAAAACAGGAACTAAGGTGGCGCAGGTGGTAGGATGCCTCTCTCCCACATCAGAGGTTCTGAGGATCGAATCCCAGTGAAGACAGGAGCAGAAGGATGAGAGGAGAGGGCAGGAAATGGACAAAGAGAGTTGCCCAGTGAATGGACACAAAAATAGCAAAAATGGGGGGATGGGGTAAAAAATGGATAAAAGTGAATAAATAAATAAATAAATCCTTTTAAAAAAAGTATAGGGGAGAACGATACAGACTATAGTTAGTAGTAATACTTTGACGATGATCCTTCACAATTTGTTAACAAATGTTTCACAACAATGCAAAGTATTTGTGGTGGGGTGATGTGTGGGAGCCCTGTAGGATGTTATGCATGTTTGTTTTGTAAGTTCACAATGTTTACTGAACACTTATTGTTTATGTATGTTCATGTATGAATGATCTACTTCAATAAATTGTTTAAAAAAAAAATAGCATCTGGCACTTGGTTCATGGCTACTATCTGGTGAACACATTCCTTTCCATTGACATCAAAAAGGAGGATCAGAAAGTTTGCATTTTTTGAAAAAGACAGCAGTAGATACTCATATTCTTGCCCCAGGGCAAAATTATCCTGCTCTGTGCCATAGTTTAGTCTGAGGGGACCATGGCCATCTGGATAGTCCACAGAATATCACTCTTCCACTATATTGATGACATCATGTCAATCAAACCTGAAAGCAGGAAAAGGCAAATAATATAGATGCTCTAGTAAGACAAATGCATGCAGAGTGTAGGAGATAAACCCTGAAAAGACGTAGGAGCCTGCCACAAGAGGTAAGATTTTAAGAATCAGTGATCTGGGGTTTGTCAGGACATACTCTCCAAGTTAAGGGCAAGATAGAGCTACAACGTTTGGTAAGCATCCTCAGATTTTCAAGACAGCACACACCAGACCTGGGAATGTTCTGAAACAAAAATCATCTTCCTCAGAAAGCCACCAGTTTTGAGTGAGACCTGGGTCAGAGAGGACTTTGCAGCAGGTTGAGAATGCCAAGTGGAGTCTGACAAGCCCATTAAGAGTGTCGAGTACAGGCACCTAGAACAGCCCTGGCATGCTCCTGGACCTCAGGTGAGACTGAGCACTTGACCATGGGATATCAAGGAACTGTGTACCTGAAGCTGCCATGAGCTGGGTAATGTCAGATCCACCAAGTCATAGTCTGAGCAAGCAGACCAGCAATCCACTGAATATGGAAATGGTCCATTTTGGATCAGCCTTGAACAGGTCCAGAAGGGGCAGGTAGCCCATACCTTATACCTCTAGATGTCACCTACCTCTGTTGCTCTGATATCCCTTCCTCGGCTCACACCTATGGCCTCTTGGCAGGGATAAAGGAAGAGGTTCAGTCCCTACAACCAGTGAACTGAAGAGGAAAACACCTAAGCCAATTCATGAAAGCCCCACCACAGAACGGCCATGAACACCAAGAGTGGCCCTGAACAACAGTGGTAAGAGGAAAGAGGAAATCTTTGCAGGGACAGAGTATGAAGCAGTGTACCTGGTCACCAACCTGATATGGAGGGAGAAGTGGCTAAGGTAAGGCTATGCATGAGGAGTAGTGAATGGTTTGCTTAGGTCAGGAGCCTAGCAAAGCAAGATTTGAAGAACAGAGACAAAGAGATCTAGAAAAATGTGGACGGACCTATGGAAGTCGGCAGAACGTATGCAGATCTTTCTGCCTCACATCAATGCCCATCAGAGAGCATCCATCACAGAAAAGGGACTGAACAACCAGGTTGATAGGTTGACTCTCCCAAGGAAGCACAGCCTGTGTCCTCAAACACCTTGGTGCTTGATACATGGACCCAAGAACGGAGTAGCGAGAAGCAATGCACAGACTTAGTCGCACAGGTTCCCTCCCATGATGGCAAATCTAGCTGCTGCCACGGCCGAATGTCCATCCCGTCATCAGCAAGGAAGGACCAATTATGAGCCCTTTAAATGGTACCACACCTCAAGGAGCTATTTGGCAGCAAACTATTTTGAGGCCAGTTGCTTAAAAATGACCCTTTCAATCATGGAGGAGGCAGCAATTCATCCTTACTGGGATTGTAACTTACTCCAGGTATAGCTTTCCTTCCCTGTCTACACTGCCATGGTCAGCACCACTATCTGAGGGCTCACAGAGTATCTAATTTATCATCAGTCATAACACTGCCTAGAGCCAAGGGACTCGGTTTATAGTGAAGAAAGTACAACTGACACAGGACCATGGGATCTACTGGTCCTTCCATATACCACATCTCCCAGAAGATGCCAGCCCGACAAAACATTAGAACAGCCTCTTAACAGGCTTTTAAACAACTGCTACTATATATGGTATTATGACCCCATTAGGTAGAAGAGGTTCAGGCACTAACGGATGTCCAATGGAGCACCTGGAGAGTTTATAGTTGCCATCCCACGACAGTAGATTCTGCTAGATTAGAGGTTCCTCTAACAGAGGACATAATAAGAGTTCCATTAAATCAAAGCTATAGATGCTGCCTGATCATTTTGGACTTCTCATGCCAGTAGACCAGTAAGCAGAGCAAGAAGTTACTATGTGGGCAGAGGTAACTAAATTTGATTATCATTAGGAGACAGGGTTGCTGTAATATAATGGTGGCAAGGAGGAGGATGACTGGAACTCAGGATTCACTGGGCCCTCTTGGTGATAAAAGGCTATTACAGCAACCTTGGCTTGACAAGGACACAGAAGCCAGGGATTCAGGCCCCTTGGGGAAGAAGATCTGATTTACTCTACCAGATAAGCAATCTAAACCTAAGCTCTTTTCCTCTCTCCCTCCCTCCCCACTTCCTTCTCTCTTCATCTCCCCACACCTAAGAAATAGTGACTAGCCACCGCTTTAAAGAATCTTGATCAGACAGAATCAACCTAACATGGTGCAAGAGAAGATAGGAGCAGTTCAAGGGGTGGACTGCAGTAAACACTGTTGGTGCCCCAACCATATCCCCTAACCTTGGCCAATTTACACGTATACTGAACTGACAGCATCTGCTTTTTTATTTTTTTTTTTAAAACCTAAGGGCTTTCTCTGCCCTTGGACTCCGTTTTGTTCCCCATATGGCAGGCCTGAAATTCTATATATTTACCACCCCCTGGGAGCATTATTAGCCAATGATTGATGGGGTTGCTATCTGGCCCCCTCAAGGAGTAAAACTCTGAAGCACACCTTTGACACTGGCTCCTAGAGTTCCCCAGTGGGAATAAGTTCTAGTTACCCACAGTAGTAACTTTCTTGATAATAAACTCTTTATCTGCTGTCTTCCTTCCCGATCTCACATCCCACTCCACTTTGGGTGTTTCCTAGGGTAACCTCCAAAACAAAATACTTGAACTCAAATACTTCTCCAAGAGTCAGCTTTTGGGAACCTAAATTAAGACATCAAGGCTTTTCATTTCAACTAAGCTTGTAATCCAGAGGACATAAAATCCAAATTTACAGGGCACACAGAACCTAATATTACTATAAAGTTCTCTATGCCCAGTGGTAGGTGACTCCATTCCAGAGCTATGTGTATGCTGTATCTTTGTAATTATCCTTTTAACAGTTCCATACCCAACAAGGATCTAATTCTACCACGACACCTGATTATGCGCTCTTGTCTTCCTGTATCAACTTGAAGGTCAACAGTTGCATGACTGTCAGTATACATCTTTACTTACTTTGTTACCTGGGCACCTAGCACTTTGCCTTTTCTTAACTTCATAATCTAGAGATAACCAATCCCTCCTTATCCTTCTCTTCACATACCAAATTTAGTTTCAACCTCTGCCATTTCCTTCCTCACAATCAATCTCATATTCACCATTTTTTCCATTTCAACTGCCAAAATCTTTGTGCACATTAATGCACAAATAAATTTCTATGACTTCAATCTCAGAACTCTCCACAGCCCCTTCTTCCTGTGGTTCATCCTATGAAAAGGCAGAGAAATCCACTAAGTATACTGGTTCAATATGTTTCATCGTTAGTGGATCCCTATCACTCCACCCAGGAGCTTCATTTCACCTAATTTAAAGACCAGAGTTCATCCTTAGCCTACAAAATGTAAAGGCCAGAGTCCTAGCTATGAGGATGCAAGCAAAGTTTTTCAATCTAAAAGGAGTTGAAATTGGAATTTCCTAGAAGAGCCTGTCTAATGACCTAATCCCAAAGCCAAAAGGAATGAAAAACATGAAACTACTTATTATTTATATACCTAGATAATACCATGAATTTCCTTTTCACTGCAGGAAGGGATATTGTTTACCTGACTGAACAGTGAATGTTGGATTACAGAATGGGATGGACAGAAGAACTACCCCTAACAGAGATAGCAAAGTAGGGGGCAATAAGGAGCACTGTCTTCTACAAAGATATAAAGAGCAAAGCACCAACTGTGTTATGTCCCTTTCCTTATGACATGTAAACTTATACCAACCCATTTCTCTTTAAAGACAAAGAATCTGAGACCCAGAGAATTTATTCACTTACTAAAAATAAAATAAAATCACATAGCTAGAGACTAGAAAAGTTAGAATTAAAAGACAGATTTATAAACTTATTCATGTCTACTAGCAATCCCAATTTGTCTACTTACCCCACAAAAGCATAATATAAAAACCATCCAAATAAATAAAAAAATAAAATAAAATAAAATAAACCATCTAATGATAAATACTTAATAATGATGAATTATTATTAATTTTAGATTAATGGATACACTTTACATTGGCAATACTTAACAAATATAATGAATGACATGAGATCTTGGATTTGCTTCAAAATAATTCAACTGGGAATGAGTGGGTGAAAATATGGGTGAAACAAACAGCCCATGAGTTGATAACAGTTGAAGCTAAGGAGATCATTATAACTAGTCTCTCTACATTTATAAGTTTAGAATTTTCCGTAATGAAACTACTTTTAAAATAAGAATAAAATCTAGTGATGAAGTCCTGGATAAAGGAGAGTTTCATGTTATTGTTGACAGAATACAGAGCAACAGAAACTTCCCAAACTGAAATGCTAAAAGAAAAGGGGATTAAAAAAAGAACAGAACATACAAGAACTGTGGGAAATTTTTAAAAGGTGTTACATAGGCATAATTTGAATACCAGAAGGAGAAGAAAGAGAAAATGGAGCAGGAAAAATACTTGAAATAATAACAGCAAAGAATTTTCCAAAATTAATGACAGATACCAAACCACAGATCCAAGAAGCTCAGAGAACATCAACAGGAAAAATAACAAAAAGGCATATCATTTTCAATCTTCAGAATACCAAAGACCATGAAAAAAATATTGAAAAAAGAGGGGAAAAAAAACCAACAATAAAAAAATCTTACCCATAAAGGGACAAACCTAAGAATTAACAGGGAACTTCTAGCAAAGATGACACTTTCTGACAAGAAGTGTGTGGAATGAGAAAGAAAACAAATAAACAAACAAAAAAAACAACCTAGACTTCTACATCTAGAGAAATTCTCATTCAAAAGTAGAGTGTGAAATGGGAGCTAAAGAGACTCCAGCTCTCACCATGGCTGACCAAAAAAAAAAAACAAGGAAACAAGGAGTCAAGACTGAGAACAAATCATATTAATTTGAAGGAGGCAGGGCACGATGGTTCTGTGGTGCAGTTTAAGGTTAAGAGGCATACACCACTTAGTAAACTAAAGAAAGCCTATTATAAAAGACAGGACTTGTCAATGAGGCGGATCAGATTCCAACTTAGACAACCAAGCAATGAAACAGACACACCTGCATGGTGGAATTGGTGGGTGAGGAAACAAATGATTTGTTCCAACAGTAGACAGGAGGTGTCTACTAAAAAGGGAGCCTTCTACTTTACTCCAGAACTCTGTTCCTACAGACCAAGAAAACATTCTCAATCAGAAAAACCACAATTTGGTTCTACCACATCCTGACTACTACAGTATGGGTTTCTCTATTCTTTAATTTTTCCCTTCTGCATTCCTTTATTGTACATAAAGTAACTGGTGTATGTGCACAAGCATATTTTTTTTCTTTGCTAAATGGCCAATATTATGTTTCGATTGACATCAAATGGGAAAAAATACTAGTTCTGTGAAAATATCCACTTTCTCCATTAGTGGCATTCCCATTCAGCTCTTATCTTTATACTCCAGTAAGTATTTGCTCTCACTGTTTAACAAAAATGAACAACATAAAAAAATCCTTGCATACCTTGTTTGACTGGAGAATTTTAATGTTTTTCATTTATCGTTGTAAAACCAAGGACAACTTTATAATTCTTTTTACATAGTTTCTACACAGAAGGCAATCTGTCTTTAATTAAAGCTAGATTATTCTAAAGAGAGTCTTGGTTTTCCCTTCAAGTTAGGCATCTTGATGTTTAAATAAACGTCGTGTTTAAAACGGGAGAAAAGTGAAGAAGAAACAAAGACTTTGTCAGACAAACAAAAACAGGGAATTCATCTCCAGCAGATCTGTCCTGCAAGATATATTAAAAGAAGTTCTTTAGGAAAAGGAACATAACATAGGTCATAAAATCAGATTTACATAAAGAAAGGAGGTTCATCGGAGAAAGTATAAATGAAGATAAATGAAATATTTGTTTTTCTTAATAGAAAAGATAAATGTGTGTTGAAAAAATAACAATAATGAACTGGGAGAAAGACACAGGACTCTCTTGTCCTCCAGAAAAATAGCTAGAGGACAGGCTGAAACAGTCTAGAAAAAGATCTTCTAGGGTTTAGGACACCAGGTGAAGGCTGGACGCCACCCAGAGGACAGACAAAGGAGGGAAATCATGACAACAGAACTGTGAGTTGAAACCAGCCGCTGCTGCTACTGGCACCCTCCCCCATACTAAAGATTCTTTAGAATTCTCAGGCCTCTACAGACAAAGGGGGCTCCAGGGATCCACCACCCCAGGAAAGGGGAGAGAGGGACATGGCCTAAGGCTAAATCAGCTTCTGACCCACAAATTTGGTCTGATGTGTCCCACCACCCCTTCCAGGCCGGGTGGTTTGCCATGGGAGCCTCCAAAGGACCAAGAAATCCCACCCTCGCAATCTCCCTCTATTCTAGCATGGACTGATTGTTGAGAACGCCCCAGGAAAGGGGAGAGAGAGGGACACAGCCTAAGGCTTACTCAGCTTTTGACTCACAAATTTGGTCAGCAGTGTCCCAGGAGCCCTTCCAGGCTGGGTGGGGCCACACCATTGCCCTGGGAGCCAGCAAGGGGCTAAAGATACACAACTGACCAACCGTCCCTCCCAATCTCTTTCTCTACTAACTGGGACCCATTGCTGAGGACTCACAGGGGAGTGGAAATATTTCCTAGCCAGGAAAAGAGAGGGGGATGCCAGAGAAGGCTGGAGAACTGTCTCTGAGAAAGTTTGAATTACAAGGCTCCCAGCCTTCAGACAGGAAGCTCCATCACAATGATCTAGTCTGTGTTGCAACAAATACACTCCAATCAGGCATTGGACTGAGAGCTGCCAAAGAGTGCTATCTGCTGGCAGACCAAGGAAGTGCAACGAGAAAATTAAAAATAAGTAGGAGAGACTTTTCCCCATCTCTATAGCCTCCTCACCCCAAGGCCCTAGGAAGCGAGTCTACAACCAATTACTGGGTTCAGTGTCCAGTTTTGAGCAATTAGCAGCAACAATCCTAACAATCTAGGTCAAGTCAAGAATCACAGTGCAATGGTAACACACAGCCTCTTGCCACTAAATCCCTACAAGAGAAAGAAACTGAGCATCTAAGTAAACAACATCCTAATCAGATGCCTAGAAGACAAGGCCCAAGAAAAGGAATATATCAAAGCCCCAAAAGAGACACAAAATTTGAGAGAACCAGTTAACGAGAAGTGCACAAATTTCCAAAATCAAATTGAGTTGAAAGACAATACGGTTAAAGAGATAAATGACATCAAGAAGACATTAAGTGAGAGCAAAGATGAATTTGAAATCCTGAACAGAAAAGTAACAGAGCTCATTGAATGAAAGACATAATAGGTGAGGTCAAAAACACATTAGAGGCATACAACAGCAGACTCGAAACGATAGAAGAAAGAATAAGCGATACCAAAGACAAAACAGCTAAAGAATAATCTAGGGAATGAATAACACAGTGAACCCAAAGGTAGATGAGAACTGTGGTTAATAGTACAAATGCAAAAATGTCCTTCTGTGAACTAGAACAGATGTACATCACTACTGCAGGGTGGTGGGAATGTGGAAAAGCATGGGAAAAATACAATTAATGTAACCTATGGACTAAAGTTAACAGCAATACTGAAATAATCTTGCACCAATGTCAAAGATGTATTGTGCTAACAATGGGGGGATATGGAAAAAATATGCCAAATGTACACTATGGTCCATACTTAGTGGTAAAATAGTCTGATGAAATTATTTCATAATCTGTAACAAATGTTCCACAATGGTGTGGTGTGGTAAAGGGGTGTTGTATGGGAATTCTACACATATGCATGATTGTTTTGTAAGTTCACAACTTTTGTAATAAAAATATATTTTTAAAAATTAAAAAAAGCAGGGGGAATAGATGTGGCTCAAGCAGTTGAGTGCCTGCTTCCCACATGGGAGGTCCCAGGTTCAACCCCTGATGCCTCCTATAAAACAAAACAACAAGCAAAGCAAAACACAACAAAAAAACCAACTCAGGAAGCCGCAGGATGTGTATATCCATTGCGGGTGATGTGCCACACTAATGAAAGATGTTTATGTGGGATGTTACAGGAGGTGTGGGAGGTGGGGAACATGGGAATCCTTGCAATTTTTGTGTTAACATTTATGTAATCTAAGCATCTTTTAAAATATAAATTAATTAAAAAAAAAAAAAAAACTCAGGGGAGCTGCTGTGGCTCAGTGGTTGAGCACCGACTTCCCACACACATGGTCCCAGGCTCAATCCCTGGCCCCTGGTACCTCAAAAAAAAAAAAAAATAGGCCAGCAGGCCAGCAACTCTGGAACACTTCTCTTTTTGTAAAAGAAACTTTTACAACTTTGAAGTTAGACAAACCTTTTAAAAACTTTGCTACGATTAGGATTTAAAATTTGCAAGTTCAGTTCTCAATTCATTTCAAAGCCTGTAAAGGCCCAGTCATTTTTAAAGGTCTTGTGTATGAGTTACCCACAGCCACATCTGTACACTTAGTATACAGACTCTGGCTTCTATATGCCTATGAAATATGCGTGACTGAATTTCACAAATAGCACAGTCTTTGTAACAATGCCCAAAAATTTCTTTTTTAAAATTGCAATTAAAGACATAGCTCCATTAGTGAGGACATTTATTTGTTTTCCCCCTTTAAAAAATATAGATTGTGACTTTATTGGACCCCAGGTTCACAGAAGTGAATTAATCCTTTGTTCATGATACACTCTCATCATTAGTCCACACATGACTCACTTTCATTTAATCTGTAATTTTAATATTTTGAATGTCTAAAAACCCACCACACAAATCTAAAGGCAAGAACATGACAATAATCTACATTTAACCATAAGGTTTCCCCATGCAAAGTAACCACCATCTGGAATTCATCACTCATGATCCCCTTGCATTTCATCAAGTTTTATTGCATTTATATGTATTCCTAAAATGATTTTTTTTTTATTTTAACTTGGTTTAACTTTATAGAAAGGATATCAAGAGCCAAAATGTGGAAAGAATCCAAATGTCCACAACTGATGAATGGATAAATACAACACAGTCCATCCAAACAATGGAATATTATTTAGCTAGTAAAAGGAATGAAGAACTGATAAATGCTACAATGTGGATGAACCTTGAAAACATTACACTGTGAAAGAAGCCAGTCACAACAGGTCACATATTGTATAATTCCCCTCATATGCAATGGTAAGAAAAGGCAAATCCATAGAGAAAGCTGTCAGGGGCTGTTCAGAGGGAGACTGGGAAGTGACTGCTAATGGGTATGGGGTTTATTTTTGAGGTGATGAAAATGTTCTGTAATTAGATAGTGGTGACAATTGCCACTAAATATACTAAAATCCACTAAACTGTAAGGTGAATTTTATGGCATATGAATTATATCTCAATAAACAAACAACAAAGGGATATCCTACTATATATAAGCTTTTGGGAATTGTTTTCACCAAATATTATATTACTAAAACTCAACTTATTTGGTGCATGTTGCTGTTATTTGTTCATTTTGACTCCTATGTAATTCCATAAACAATATTTTAATCATCTACTCTCCTGCTGATGGAAATCTGGGTTGTTTCCAGGAATATTTTTTATTGTGAAAAGTGCTGCTACAAACATTCTTGTATCTGTCTCTTGTTACACAAACACATGTATCTTGGTACATGTGTTTGGCACTGAAGTACCAAACTGTTTTTCAAGTATACCAAAAGACACTCCCATCAACAGTGTATTAAAGATCTTGTGGGTTCACATCCTCTCCAACAATTGGACCTGTCAGGTTTTTCAAAATTTGCCAATACAGGCATACCACGGATATACTGTGGGTATAGTCTGAGACAACTTCAATGAAGCAAATATCACAATGAAGTGATTCACGTGAATTTTTTTGGTTCCCAGTCCATGTAAAAGTTATGTTTGTACTATATTGTAGTCTCTTGAGTATGCAATAGCATGTCTAAAAAAACAGTATACAAACCTTAATTTAAAATACTGGGGAAGCGGGTGTGGCTCAGTGGATAGAGCCCCCGTTTACCATATGGGAGGCCTGGGTTCGCGTCCCGAGGCCTCCTTGTGAGGGCATGCCGGCCTGAGCAGTGCGGTGGGCTGATGCCGCAACCTCACAGCAGGAAGCGGGTGTGGCGCAATGGATAGAGCACCCGTTTACCATATGAGAGGCCCTGGGTTCGCTTCCCGGAGCCTCCTTGTGAGGGCGCCTCCTTGTGTGGGCTGATGCGGCAAGACCTCACAGCAAGGGGGAGATAAGCAGACACAGAGAAGACATGCAGCGAATGGACACAGCAGCACAAGCAGCAAGGGGGGGATAAATAAATAAAATAAATAAATCTTTAAAAAAAAATAAAATAAAATAAATAAAATAAAATACTGTATTGCTAAAAAAAATGCTAACCATCATCTGAACCTTCAGTGAATCTTTACTCTTTTTGCTGGTGGAGGGTCTTGCCTCGGTATGGATGGCCGCTGATTGATCAGGGTGGCAGGTGCTAAAGGTCAGGGTGGCTGTGGCAATTTCTTAAGACAATGAAGTTTGCTTCATCAATTGATTTCTTCTCATGAAAAATTTCTCTGTAGCATCCGATGCTGTTTGACAGCATTTTACCCACAGTAGAACTTCAAGCAAAACTGAAGTCAATCCTCTCAAACCTTGCTGCTGTTTTATCAACTATGTTTATATGATATTCTAAATCCTTTGTTATCATTTCAACAATATTCATAGCATCTTCACCAGGAGTAGATTCCATCTCAAGAAACCATTTTCTCTGTTCATCCATAAGAAGCAATTCCACATCCCTTCAAGTTTTATCATGAGACTGCAGCAATTCAGTCACATCTTCAGGCTACACTTCTAATTCTCCTGCTATTTCCACCACATATGAAGTTCTTGAACCCACTGAGTTCTTGAACCCCTCAGTCATTCATGAGGGTTGGAATCAACTTCTTTCAAACTCCTGTTAATGTTGGTATTTTGACCTTCCCCTATCAATCACATATGTTCTTAATGACATCTAGAATTGCAAATCCTTTGCAAAGATTTTCAGCTGACTTCCCAGCTCCATCAAAGGCATCTATGGCAGCGATAGCCTTACAAAATGTATTCCTTCAATAACAAGTCTTGAAAGTCAAAATGCCTCCTTGATCCATGGGCTACAGAATGGATATGGTGTTCACAGGCATGAAAACAACATTCAGCTCATTGTATATTTCCATCAGAGCCCCTGGGTGACCAGAAGCATTGTCAGTGAGCAGTAAAATCTTGAAAGGCAACTTTTTTCCTAAGCAGTAGGACTCAACAGTTGGCTTAAAATTTTCAGGAAACCATGTTGTAAATAGATGTGCTGCCATCCAGTCTTTGTTGTTCCATTTATAGAGCACAGGCAGAATAGATTTAGTGTCATCCTTAAGGTTCCTAGGATTTTTCAAAATGGTAAATTAGCAGTGGATTCAACATAAAGTCACCAGCTCCGTTAGTCCCTAACATGAGAGCTAACTCATTTGAAGTTCTGAAGCCGGGCACTGACTTTTCTCTAGCTAAGAAAGACCTAGATGGCATCTCCTTCCAATAGAAGTCTGTCTCATCTTCATGGGAAATCTGTTTAGTGTCGCCTTCTTCATCAATGATCTTAGCTAGATCTTCTGGATAACTTGGTGCAGCTTCCACATCAGCACTTGCTGCTTCATCTTGCACATTGATGTTATGGAGATGGCTTCTTTGCTTACACCTCATGAACCAATCTCTGCTAGCAACAAACTTTTCTTCTACAGTTTCCTCACCTCTCTATGCCTTTAAAGAATTGAAAAAAGTTAGGGCCTTGCTCTGGATTAGGCTTTGGCTTAAAGGGAATGTCATGACTGGTTTGATCTTCTATCCAGACCACTAAAACTGTCTCCATATCAGCAATGAGGCTGTTTTCCTTTATCATTCATGTGTTCATTGGAGTAGCGCTTTTTGTTTTCCAAGAACTTTTCCTTTGCATGCATAACTTGGCTGTTTGGTGCAAGAGGCCTAGCTTTTGGCCCATCTCGGCTTTTGACATGTCTTCCTCACTAAGCTTAATCATTTCTAGCTTTGATTTAAAGTGAGAAATATGCAACTCTTCCTTTCACTTAAACACTTAACAGAAGCCATTGCAGGGTTAGTAATTGGCCTAATTTCAATATTGTTGTGTCTCAGGGAATAGGGAGGACCAAGGAGAGGTAAAGAGACAGGAGAATGGCCGGTTGGTGGAGCAGTCAGAACCCACACAACATTTATCAATTAAGTTCACTGTCTTATAGGGCACAGGTCATGGTGCCCCAAAACAATTATAATAATATCACAGATCACCATAACAGATGTAAGAATAATAATAATGAAAAAGTTGGAAATATTCCAAGAGTTACAAAAATGTGACACAGAGACACAAAGGAAGCACATGCTATTGGAAAAATGGCTCTGACAGACTTGCCCCATGCAGGGTTGCCATGAAACTTCAATTTGTTTAAAAAAAATTAAAAAAAAAACACCTCACTATCTGCAAAGCACAATAAAGTGAAGCACAATAAAAACAAGGACAAGGTATACCTGTAGTATGTTTACTGGTCATAAGTGTTTCCTCTTCTGTGAAGTGCCTGCTTGTATCTTTCATAGTAAGTTTTCATTACAGTAATCATTTAAAATATTGTTTATCTTGATGTAGTGGAGGATTTCCTAATCAAGAACCCAAAAGCACAAAAAAGGAAAAGACTGATATTTTTTTTTTTTACTCTATATATCAAAAGGGATTTTTCTTTTAAATCTATATATCAAAAGATTCCATTAGAGAGAGCCGATATGGCTCAAGCAGTTGAGCTCCAACCTTCTACATGGGAGGCCCCGGGTTCAGTTTCTGATGCCTCCTGAAAAAAAAAAAAGCAAAATAAACAATATCCCTAGCCCCTGGTACCTAAAAAAAATAAGAGACTCCATTAGAAAGGTGTAAAGACATGTCATAAACTGGGAAAAGTTATCTGCAACCCACACAGCCAAAGGATTGGTATCTAAAAAATACAAAGAACTTGTACAAACCAATAAAACAACATAAGATGAAAGGAGGCAATTCAGAGATGCAGCAACAGAAATGAAAAAAATATATATGAAAAATTTCCCAATCCTGCCAGGAATCATAGAAATGAAAATTTTAAACAGAATTCAAGGCTAAACTACAACATCTAAGGATTTACAGTTGGGGGATAAAACCATAACGAAATGCAAAGAATTGATTACTATATAAGTTGGAACAGTAAGTGACTTTGGGAGGAAAGGAAAGGACTGTTACTAAGACAAGGCACATGGAGGGGCTTCTGGAGGAGGTGGCAAAATTCTATTTCTTGACCTGGGTAGTGATTACAACCTGTCTGCTTCACAATCCACTAAGCTAAACTTTTTTTTTTTTTTTTTGGTATTTGCTTTATTCTTTAATAAACAGATCATAAAAACATAATATGGACCAGGTCAGGTGGGAGGCAGGAGCCAGCAACAGCAGCCCTGATAGGGAGGGGATATTAGAGAAATTCACACTGAAACTAACTTTATTGCATTTTCTGATTATCTAAATAACACGTGGGAACTCATACTTGCTTGTGTTTTTTCTGTAAATCTACAACTGCTCTTAAAAAAAAATCCATAAAGCTTAAATACACAAACACAAAATAACATATACTCAGTGTGGCCTTTTCAAGGTATAAAGATTTTTTTAAAAAAACATAATAATTTACCCATCACATCCATCAGATGGGAAAAAAACTGTTTCACAATACCACCTATTGTCAAAAATATGAAGCAAGAGGAACTCTCTTATGCTGCTAGTCAAAGTGTAAATTAATATAATCACTTTGAACAGCAGGGACAGTTATCAAGTAAATTTCTAAAATATCCATCACCCATTAACCCAGCAATTCCCCTTCTAGGAATATGTCCTAGAGAAACAAGGGATATAATTCTATTGGTAATGTTTTATTTATTGGGCTGGGTTCTGGGTACACTGCATTATTCTTTACACCTTATGTCATATTTCATAATAAAGTTTTAAGTCATTACATTGAGTATATTCTCTGATACATCTTTTCATTAATAGCAAGGAGGAAGCCATTCTCTATATATTTTATTACTGAAAGAGTCATAAAACAGAGTATTCCAAGTATTATAAGCTCCTCACTTTCATCCCAATGTACAGGAACTCTCCCAAACTCCATAATTAGGTCTAATACTCACTTCCTCAGATTTTAAGCATTGTCTTCCATGAGCATCCCTGTAATACATACTAACAAATGATGCATTCTAGTTTCTTCATTTGTTAGTAAGTTTGTTACCAAACTAAACTGATGAGTTACCAAACTGAAATGATGAATTTGTGTGTGCGCGCACCACTTTTACCAAAGCAACAACAAATGTTTATAGGCTTTTTGTCGTTTGCTCCTTAAAAAATCTCAAAAGAAACTTCTAAAAATTCATCATTAAGCTTAATAAAATTTTAAAGTACTAGATTAAGTAGCACATGAAAATGCTCAATAAGTTTGTCTTCATATTCTGAAAGCTTTGTTTTTAAACCTCTTAATGATAATATTTGCCTCATATTGTCATTAGGTAATATCTCAGGACATAATCTACTCTTATGGTAAAGTTCAGTGTTACATTATCAATAATATATATAAATCCATATTTCAAATAGTATTTTTAATAATTTTAGGGTTTTTTTTAACCAAGTATGATTAGATCTGCTTTTTTACTTTGTATTTTGACTGACAAAAGCTTATAATATAAATAGAAGTATCAGCTCTGGTTTTCCCGCTATACACGTGTTTGCATTATTATTTCAATCTTCAGTTGAATCTGAAACTTCAACCTGCAGTTTCTTTACAGGAATCTTTTTAAGCTGTTTGTCTATTTAATAAGGTTTATTTCATTCAAATCAGCCAAAATAATCTAAATACCAAATCAGCCAATATAATTGAAAAGACCACTAAAACAGGCACAGGTGAAATGCAGTAAGTCCTAACACAAAGGGAGTAAATAAGGAGGATCCTATTATCCCTCCCGCCAGGTTGGGGTGCTGCCACTATTTTCTCAGGTACCTAACTTACCACACCTGATATATATCTATTATACAAATGGAGCAAAATATCAACCTATGATTAAATATCAGTAAGACTTAATTGCTCTGGGAGTGGATGTGGTTCAAGTGGTTGAGCGCCCACTTCCCACACGGGAAGGCCCAGGTTCAGTCCCGGTGCCTCCAAAAAAAAAAAAAACTTAATTGTTCATGTTTCCTTGTTATACTTGCCTAGAGAATCATTTTACATAACTCCCACTGTGAAGACCATTGCTTAAAAATAACTAGGTAACCTGGTACCAACGTTAGTTAATCTACGTTAGTTAATCTACGGTGTCAGGCAGCCCATTCTCTTTCCATTGTACCATATCGCCCCCTCCAGGACAAACTTGACCTCAAGGAATAAGACAAGACTGCAGGTCCCAATACTGTGGTGCTTACTAGATAGGTCTTAAGTCAGTGTTAAGTGGGGTCTGGAGGATAGTGCAGCAAAAATTCTGGACCCTCATTAGTCCTTATAGTCTGCCCTAACTCGGAAGAGAATGTGTTCTAGTGGACTAGGTCTGCAGCAGAAGTTAAGTAACTCCCACAGTAAAGACTAAAAGAAGACTCGTGGAAATGTTTCCACAATGTCTCTGAACTGCAGTGCAGATATGTATTAAATACCCTTCATTTCCCTTGAATCTCTTTCCCCATGTCTTAACCCTTCCAACTCTCAGTTACTTTAAAATATTCACAGTGGGAAAGTAAGGAACTTTCCTGGGCAAGTTCACCATCTCCAGCAAAGCTCCTGTCAGTTTTTCTCTGCAAGCCTATTTAATTAAGACAATAATGGCTGAGATTGCCACTAGTAAGTACTTAACTATAATTTAGCTATAACTAGCCAAACTCTCTTGAAAGAGAACTGCCTTGCTTATTTCAATAAAATTCTCAAATATCCTTCCTGTAATGCTTCTTTTCTCTTCTTACAGATAATAAAAGTAAATGCTTGTAAAATTGTAGATTTTTTTTTACATTTTTATTCTGTTGCCATATATACTATCTAACACTTCCCCCTTTTATCACATTGATATTTCGGCGCTGTTTAATTGTTTAATTACATTCACTATGTTGTGCTACCATCACCACCATCCTTTACCAAAACATTTCCATCATTCCAAATAGGAGCCCTGTATATATTAAGCCTTAACTTCCCATTCCCTATCCCCACCCCATTCCCTGGTAACCTATATTCTAGATTCAGACTCTGTAAGTTTGCTTATTCTAATTATTTCAAATCAGTAAGATCATACAATATTTGTCCTTTTGTGCCTGGCTTATTTCACTCAGCGTGATGTCTTCAAGGTTCATCCATATTGTCTCACATTTCAGGACTTCATTCTTCTTTACAGCTGAATAATATTCCATTGCATGTATATACCACATTTGATTTATCCATTCATTGGTGGACAGACACTTGAGTTGCTTCCATCTTTTGGCAATTGTGAATAATGCCACTATAAACATCAGTATGCAAATATCTGTTCAAGTACTTGCTCTCAGTTCTTTTGGGTATATACCTAGAAGTGGGATTGCCGGGTCGTATGGTAGTTCTATACTTAGTTTCCTGAGAAACCACCAAACTGTCTTCCACAGCAGTTGCACCATTTTATACTGCCACCAGCAATGAATAAGTGTTCCGATTTCTCCACATCCTAACACTTGTTATTTTCCCTTTATTTTTTTACTAGCAGCCATTCTAATGGGTATGAAATGGTATCTTTTTGTAGTTTCCTTTTACATTTTGCTGATAGCTAATGATGTTGAACATCTTCTCATGTGCTTTCTGGTCATCTGTTTATCTTCTTTGGAGAGATGTCTATTCAAGCTTTCTGCACATTTTTTAATTGGGTTGTCTTTTTGTTAAATCAAAGGATTTCTTTATGGATATTAAACCTTTATCAGATATGTGGTGTGGCAGTTTAGTATTGTTCATGAATTCCAAAAATAGATATTGGATTGTGTTTGTAAACTGTCTGTTCCTCTGGGCATATTAGATTGTATTAGACTCAGAGGTTTCACTTTTACTTTATTAATTCAAGATTAGGGCTTTTATTTGACCATGTCATTAGGGTGACTTGGTTTAAGTACCCCCCTATAGCTAGCCAACAGTCGTGGGCTATATATAACAGATGCTCAATCAAAGAGGGAAGTAAACACACAGAGAAGGAGAACACAGTTGAGTTTTGACGCTGGAAGCCCCAGGAAAGAGTCGAGCTGTTCGCCTGATAGTTTACAGTTGGCCTTGTAGAGAAAGCAGAGCAGCTGAGCCCAGAAAGAGACAAGCCCTGGGAAGAGAGATGAGCCTTATGCCAGCCTACAGCTGAGAGTGTAAGAAACTGGGACCGTGGAGCCTTAAGAGGAAGGGGAAGGCTGAACCCTCAGAGACCAGTAGCCATCTTGCTCCAACACGTGGCAACAGACTTTGGGGAGGGAAGTAACTCAAGACTGTAAGCTTCTACCCCAAATAAATACCTTTTATAGAAGCCAACAGATTTCTGGTACTTTGCATCAGCACTCCTTTGGCTGACTAATACATGTGGTTTCCAAATATTTTCTCCCATTGTGTAGGTAGTCATTTTATTTTCATGATAAAGTCCTTTGAGGTACAAAAGCTTTTAATTTTTATGAAACAAAAATTTTTATGAAGACCCATTTATCTATTTTTTCTTCTGTTGCTTGTGCTTTTGGTGTAAATTCTAAGAAACCATTGCCTAACAAGAGGTCCTGAAGATGCTTCCCAGCGTTTTCTTCTAGGAGTTTGATAGTTCTAGTTCTTATATTTAGGACTTTGATCCATTTTGAGTTAATTTTTGTATAAAGTGTAAAGTAGGATTAGGGGTCCTCTTTCTTTTCACAAATGGAGATCCAGTTTTCCCAGCAATTCTTTCCCAACTGAGTGGTCTTTGCCCTCTTGTCAAAAATCAGTTGGCCATAAATGTGAGATTACTCACATTACTGAGCTCTCAATTTTATTTCATTGGTCTATATGTCTGTCTCTGTGCCAGTACCACGCTGTTGTTTTTGTAGTTGTTCTTTTTTAAAGATTTACCTCCCTCCCCCCGCCGCCCGCCCCTTGTTTTTGTGCTCGCTGTCTGCTGTGTGTTCTTCTGTGTCTGCTTGTCTTCACTTTAGGCGGCACCGGGAACCAATCCTGGGAACTTCTGGAGTGGAGAGAGGTGTTCAATCTCTTGCGCCACCTCAGCTCTGTGGTCTGCTGTGTCACTTATTGTCTCTCCTCTGTATCTCTTTTTGTTGCATCATCTTGCTGTGCCAGCTCTCCACATGGGCCAGCACTCCATGCAGGCCAGCACTCCTGCACAGGCCAGCTCTCCTACATGGGCCAACTCTCCGCTCTGTCCCGCTCGCCATGTTGGCCAGGTTGCTTTTCATCAGGAGGCCCCAGGAATTGAACCCTGACCTCCCATATGGTAGACAGGAGCCCAATCACTTGAGCCACATCTGCTTCCCTATGCTGTTTTGATTACTGTGACTTTGTAGTAACTTTTAAGATTGGGGAAGTCTTCCAATTTCATTCTTCTTTTACAGGATGGTTTTTGCTATTCCAGCTCTTACCCTTCCATATAAATTTTATGATTGGCTTTTCCATTTCTGCAAAGAAGCTTTTGGGATTTTTGACTGGGATTGTGTTGAATCTATAAATTGCTTTGGGTTAGATTGACATCTTGATATTTAGTCTTCCAATCCATAAATACATTATGCCCTTTCATTTATTTAGGTCTTCTTTGATTTCTTTTAATATTTATAGTTTTCTGTGTACAAGTCCTTTACATCCTTGGTTAGATTTATTCCTAGATATTTTATTTCTTTTTCTTGCCTAATTGCTCTGGCAAGAACTTTCATTAATATTGAATAACAGTGAGGACAGTGGGCATTCTTATCTTATTCCTGATCTTAAGAGGGAAAGCTTTCAGTCTTTCACCATTAAGTAGGATGTTAGCGTGTCCTTTCATATGTGACTTTTATCATGTTGAGGAAGTTTTCTTCTATTCCTAGTTTTTTTAAGTGTGTTTATCAACAGGTGCTGAATTTTGTCAAATGTCTTTTCTGCATCAATTGAAATGATCATGTGGTTTTTTTTTCCTTCATTCTGTTAATATGGTGTATTACATTAATTGATTCTTATGTTGAACCAACTTTGCATATCAGGGATAAATCCCACTTGATCATGGTGTATAATTCTTTTGATTTGCTGTTGGATTCTGCTTGCTAATATTCTGTTGAGGATTTTTACATCTATATTCAGAAGAGATATTGGTCTGTGGTTTGCTTTCTTGTGGTATCTATTCAGCTTCGGTATAAGGGTGATGTTGGCCTCGTAGAATGAGTTAGGGAGTGTTACCTCCTCTTCAATTTTGTGGAAGAGTTTGAACAGAATTAGCGAAGTTTTCTTGGAATGTTTGGTAGAATTCCCCTGTGAAGCCATCTGGTCCTGGGCTTTCCTTTGTTGGCAGGTTTTTGATTACTGATTCAATCTCTTTACTAGTAATTGGTTTGTTGAGATCTCCTATTTCTTCTTGAATCAATGTAATTCATATGTTAAGAATTTGTCCATTTTGTTTAGGTTATATAATTTATTGGCATACAGTTGTTCATAGTATCCACTTACAGTCCTTTTTATTTCAGCTTTTGTTTTTGAGTCTTTTTTTTTTCCCCTTATTTCATTATCTCTGCTCTAACCTTTGTTATTTCCTTCCTTCTGTTCATTTTGGATTTAGTTTGCTCTTCTGTTTCTACTTCTTCTAGTTTTGAGATTAGGTCTTTGAAGTCTTTTTTTTTTAATGGAAAAACTTAGAGCTATAAATTTCCCTCTCAGCACTGACTTCACTGCATAGTTTTACTACGTTGTATTTTCATTTTCTTTTGCCTCAAGATATTTCCTAATTTCACTTCTGATTTCCTCTTTACCCCACTGGTTAAGAGTATGCTATTTAATTTCCACATATTTGTGAGTTTTCCAATTCTCCCTCACTTACTGATTTCTAGCTTCATTCTGTGTGGACTGAGGATATGTATTGTATGATTTCTATATTTTTTAATTATTTGAGTCTTGTTTTTGTCTTTGTTTCTGTTTTTTGAGGTACCATACCGGGGATTGAACCCGGGACCTCCTATGTGGGAAGCCGGCACTGAGCTACATCAGCTCCCCTGAGTTGGTTTTTTTGCTGTTTTGCTTGTTGTTTTGTTTTTAGGAGGCACCAGAGACCAAACCCAGGACGCCCCATGTGGAAAGCAGGTGCTCAACCACTTGAGCCACACCCACTCCCAAGACTTGTTTTTGACCTAATATATGGTCTATCCTGGAGAAAGATATATGTTCACTGGAGAAGAATGTATATTGTATATTTGTTGGGTGCAATGTTCTATATATGTCTGTTAGGTCTAGTTGATTCAGAGTGTTGATCAAGTCTTCTATTTCTTTATTGATCCTCTGACTAGATGGTCTATCCATTATTGAAAGTGGTATGTTAAAATCCCCTCGTATTAATATAGAACCATCAATTTCTCCCTTTAAATCTGTCAGTATTTGCTTCATATATTTTGGGGCTTTGCTGTTAGGTGCATATATATTTATAATTTTACATCTTCTTGTTGAATTATCCCCCTTTATCAGTATATGATGACTGTCTTTGTCCCTCATAACTGTTTTTTACTTAAAGTCTATTTTATCTGATATTAGTATAGCTACCCCATTCTCTTTTGGTTACTACTTGCATGGTATATTTCTTTCCATCTTTTCACTCTCAACTTACTTGTATCTTTGAATTTAACATGAGTTTCTTATAGACAGCATATAGTTGAGTCGTGCTTTTTATCCATTCTGCCAATCCCCTGCCTTTTGACTGGAGAGTTTAATCCATCTGCGTTTAAAGTCGCTACTGATAATGCAGGACTTTTTCTGCCATTTTGCTATTTAGGCTTTGAATGTATTATACCTTTTTTGTCCCTCAATTCTTCTGTTAATACTCAGTTTTATATTTATTTGAATTTTTGTGTTGTACCATATTGAGTGCCTTCTCTTTTCTATCTGGATATACTTTTCATCTATTTTCTTTGTGATTACTATGGAGTTAAAATCTGACATCCTAAATATATAACAATAATTTTGGTTTGTTTGATACCAACTTAAGTTACAATGATACATAGTAAAGCAGGTGTAGCTCAGTGGTTTGAGCATCCGCTTCCCATGTACGAGGTCCTAGGTTCAATCCCCAGTACCTCCTAAAAAGAAAAAAAGTAGAATAGAGAATGCAAGCTTTATATCAATGTTAAATTTCTTGAACTTGATAACTGTACTTAAGGTGATTACATAAATGAAAATCCTTGTTCACAGGAAATGTACACAGAAGTATTACATGTGTAAGGAGTATGATGTGTACAACCTGCTTTCAAATGTTCAGAAGAAAGACAGATAGATGGACGGACAGACAAACAGAATGATACGACAAAGGTGGTAAAATGCTAAACTTGATGGATCTGGGTATCCTGTGGGCTTGAAATTATTTCAAAATAAAAAGGCTTTTTTAAAAATATTAACAGTATAAAGAAAGATATTACATAAGTATAAAGCAATCTACCAAGAAGCTATAACAACCATGAACTTATATGAACCTAGAAACATAACTAGAAATCTATAAAACCAGATCTGAGAGAAAGACAAGGAGAAACTGACAAATCTAAAACCACTGTAAGAGATTTTTAACACAGCTATATAAGAAATTTAAAAATAAAAAGGCAAAAAATTAATAAGGATATAGAAAAGTGACACATAAAAACTAATATGTTTTTCCTAACAGAGTAATATGGGACTCACATCCAACAAATAGATGATATTCTTTCCAAATACATGTGGCAACATTTATAAAAACTGACAACATAGGTTATAAAGGAGGTCTCACCAGATTACAAAGAATCATTTCCACATTCACTATCTCCTCTGCTACAATACAATTAAAACAGAAATTAGCAAACAAAAAAATAATTTTAAGAAGAAAAAACATTTGTAAACTAGAAGGTCTTCTCCTAAGTCAGTCATGGGTCAAAGAAGAAAGCATAAAAGAAATTACCAAATACTTAGAACCAAACAAGAAAGAGAATATCATAAAAAACATATGTGATGCAGCAAAAAAATAAAAGGAAATTTTCTATCCTTAAGTATATTATTAAAATATAAAAAAATTTAAAATGAATGAGTGGTTCCAAATTAGAAAATTAGAAAAAGAAAAGCATATTCCAGGATCAGTCAGTTTTCAATAGGTTGTGCAAAGGGAAAAAATCAATCTCAAAATCTCAGGTTACAATAGCAAAAGTTAATTTCTTCTTACATTATACATAAACTACGGCAGCTACAGGTCTGCTTGGCTCTTCTCCACATATCTTCATTCCAGGATGAGGCTAAAGGAGCATTCCCTATTTGGGACATGACATTCTTGTGACAAAGGGAAAAGTACAAGAGAGCCAGCAGAAATCTGCAATAGCTCTTAACACTTCTGCTCAGAACTGGAGTATACCCATAGTCCATTGGCCAAATCATGTCACATAGCAAAGCCTGACAATGAGGCAAAAAATTTTATGTCTTCCATGGATAAGCTATCCATGTGAACAAGTAATTGGAAGCAACAATATAATCTATCACAATATCCTTGGTACCCAATTCTGTATCGATAAGCTTTCACTAGGCTATAAAACAGGAACAACCCAAAATTTTAGTGCCTTAAGCAAAGGTTTATTTCTCATTCAAATTACATGTTGGTTGCAGGTCAGCTGTGGCTCTGTGTGTCATCATCATTTCTAAGTCCGGATTCAAAGTACAGACACTATTTGGGATTTTCATGGCAAAAGGAAAAGAGAGAGATAACTAGTGGATACATGCGAGGGATCCTGAATCTGCTTGGATGTGACATGTCACCTCCACTCATTTTTCATTGGCCAAAGCAAGTTATATGGCTAAGTATGATATTAATGGGATAGAAATTTACTCCTTCCCCAGAAGATACTGAAAATCACATGGCAAGGGGCAGGGATGTTTATCCGTATTACAGGGAAGAAGGATGCAAGTAATTAGGAACAAAATACAACCTATCTCAAAGCCAGAAGAAAGAAGGAAGAAAATAATATAGAAGAAATCAATTAAACAGAAAATAAAGACATAGATTAATGAAACCAAAAGCTGTTCCTTGTTGAAAAAAAAAAAAATTAATAAAAGAAATAAACCTCAGGTAGGGCAGATCAAGCAAAAAAGCAAAAAGAGTAAATTAATTAATGGTGAGGGGGCGGAGAATCATAGAAACAGCAAAGATTTTTAAAAACATCAAAGAAATACCATGTACAACTATATGTGAATAAACGTCAAAACAAAGTAGAAAATTATTTTTCTAAAAATAAGAATGACAAAAACTAACTAAAGAAGAAAACATAAATATCAGCATTAAAGAAACTAAATCTATAATTGAAATGTTCACTCACACAAAAAGATACCAGGCCCAGAGTTTTTTGACTTATGACAGAGGTAGCTGCAAATCAGTAGAGGAATGGATGTTCTTAAAAACTGCTGAAAAACTGGATATCCAAACTGAGAAAAAAATAAATTTATATTTCTTTGTTATATCAAAGAGATGCTGATGCAAAGTACCAGAACTCTGTTGGGTTTATAAAGGGTATTTATTTGGAGTAGAAGCTAACAGTCATAAGGCCCTAAAGAGTCCAACTCAAGGTACCATAAGAGGTACTTTCTCACCCAGAGTCTGTTGCCATGTGTTGACGTAAGATGGTGGGCAATGTCTGCAAAGGTTCAGGCTTCCTCTTCCTCTAAATGCTCCATAATCCCAGCTTCTTCCAATATCAGCTGTAGGCTGGGATAAGTCTTGTCTCTCTCCCGAGCCCTATTCTCTCTGGGTTTAGCTGCTCTGCTCTCTCCACAAGGCCAGCTGTAAACTATGAGGTGAATTCCCGGGGCCTCTCCCATGTCTAATGGAGCCTTCTCTCTTTTCTCACATATCTGCTTCTCCATGTATTTACTTCCCGAGGCTCCAGCATTAAAACTCCAACCTCCCTTCTCTGT